>JZKD02S1643472.1:341048-352906 GCA_000966675.3 Picea glauca
AAAAGTGTAGGGAAGATGAACTTACCTAATATAATGGAGCGAGCTATTCCGTGCATTGTAAAACAATACAATAACGATGTATGAGAACCGAAGGAAAGCTTGAATTGCATGTTGAATTGCATACTTATTACAATTCTCCACCTCGACATCGTTCTCCATATTCAATTCCATATTTGGATCCTCCACAAGACCCAAAGATGTAATTATCTTGAATATCGTTTTTCCATATATTCATTTCTATGTCATATGTTATATTATATCATTGCATTAATGCAACTTTGCTTCTCTCATGTGGTTTATCAAAGCCCTAACAAATTTTATTGTTGATGTAGATATGTTGACCTTGTTGTTGTTCCACGATTTTCAATTTCAAACCATGTTATTGAAAAAATAATTTATGACTACTACACAATAATGAAAACTCTTTTTAAATATAAAAGAATAGCTCCAAGAAACCTCAAAATTACAACATCCCCCAAAATTACAACATTATCCAAAATTACAACATTATCATATTAATTACTGGTTGCTTTGCACCTAATTCCATTGTTTCTTATATTACCACCTTTCTTATTGCCCATGTTACATCAATTTCCCTTATTTTTCATGTTACCACCTTTCTTATTGTCCATATTACTAGACACATTATAGTACTGGGGCATGGGAGTTATAGATTTTGATTATGGTGTGCTCTTTAAGAGTTTGGAAAGGGATTAGTTCTCAATCTTCAAAGTCAAGACGTAATAGCTTGGGAGAATTTTTTTCACTGAACAACATTCTTGGAATTTCTCAGTGGCCATTTTCATGTTTACTCGTAGTATTTGTTTAAGATAATCATACTCTATTCCAATTAAGCAACATGTACAACAATGTGTGACTACAGAAAAGAGACATCCAATGAAACCCAAGAGAGACGTGTTGGAAAGCAAAGTTTATTGTTAATAATATTTTAAGGATGCGATTTATTTTCAAGGTACATCGAGAGCTTATTTTTTCTTTCTCTTTTGGCAATAAATTGAGTGGATCACATCCCATTCCTTGGTGTGATATGATCAAACATTAAATACATAACAACGGGAATAAAGTTATGCCATCTCATCTTCTCAAGGGTCACTTTTATCGATAAAGTGGTTTGCTTTTAAATTAACATTAGTCAATGAAAGAAGATATGCACAATCTATATATTGGTGGTGTGGTCATTGGAATAAAGAAAAAGAAGTTATGGGTGCCTTTTTTGGTTTTTGGTATGTTCCTTACACTGATAAAGGGAATGATTATAATAATTATTATAATGGTTACACTAGAGAGGGAATAATTATATTGGTTGTGTGTATAAATATATGGCGTTTCGTCAAGGATTACTGTTATTAAAGTGGTTTGTTTTTATTTTTAAAAAAAAGTTATGGGTGCTTTTTTTGTTTTTGGTATGTTCCAGTGATAAAGGGAATAATAATAATAATTATTATTATGGTTACACTATAGAGGGAATAATTATATTGGTTGGGTGTATAAATCTATGGCATCTCGTTTGGTTAAGGATTACTCTTATTAAAGTTGTTTTTTTTTGTCAAGGATTACTCTTATTAAAGTTGTTTTTAAAGTATTTTTTTGAAAAGAATCTTAAAAAATTGATGATAAAATACTTACACAATCTATATGTTATAGTAGGTGTATATTTCAAATAATTTTATCATGATTAATTTTATCATGTTTTCAATATGATGTAATGGTGAGAGGGAGGAAGAGATAAAAAAGAGAGTTAATGTTAAAGTCAAATTCTAAAGGAATGATTATAATGATTAATTTTATCATGTTTTCAATATGATGATGTCATGGTGAGAGGCTTGAGGAATGATTAATTTTATCATGTTTTCAATATGATGTAATGGTGAGAGGCCTGAGGAAGAGATTAAAAAAAAGAATTAATATTAAAGTCAAATTCTAAAGGAATGATTATAATGGTTGGTTGTATAAAATTGAATCCCTTTTATGTTTAAAGAAATTAGTAGAATCTAGTTATTAGTGGATTAGTGAAGAAAAACATATTTTGAAACTTTTGGAATCAAAGAAATAAAGAAATTGATGCTTTAATAAAATTAGTGTTTATGGAAGAAAAACATATTTTGAAACTCTTGGAATCAAAGAAATAAAGAAATTGATACTTTAATAAAATTTGTGTTTGTAAATGGTATTTTTTWAAATTAAATATATAAGAGAAGGGACAACAATTATTGTATCATAAAGTGTATGAATGATGGATCTTAAATCTTAAGGATGATTTCCATAATTTGATGCTATCACATAATAAAAATATTTTACAAGAAGTTAAAATAATAATAATAAATAATAATTTTATTTTAAGTTCACAATTTAATTAGACATTAAAATAATTTGATTACATGGTTTATGGAGGTGTATATATCATACCTTTTTTTATTTAAACATGTAATCTCTAAGAAGAAAACACATGTTCTTAACTATTAGGCATATTCAAGCTATAGGGTATTGTTGATCAAAACATCTAATCACCTAGGTTTCCGTCTCTTGGAAAAATAAAAATAAATTGATATTAGTGAAATAAAATTTGAACAATTATTAGTTCATAGTGTAGGCCTCATTCACATATTTATTATGCATGTTACGGATTATATATCCAAGTCTGTATGCTCAAGATATCCATGTTTTTGTCTAACTTCCGAAAAAAATCTTTTTCCATGTGCAACACATCTAAGATATTCTTGGAACCATGATTATATTCTTGGAACAACACTCATTTTCTTGGAACCATGCCCATTTTTGGAACCATGCCCACTTTCTTGGAAACACACTTATTTTTCATGGTTTTATTCTTAGCACTTAAGAATAAGTCTTGAATCAATCTTATTTTATTGGTTCATTTTCTTATTTCTTCGTTCCATACATTTTCTTGTTTCTTCATCCCATAATTAAAAAAATTCTAGTTCCTTTTCCAACTCTCCCACTTCCCATACTTAGTCTCATTTCTTGTTTTGGTGCAAGCTTCCTTACCTTTCTCTGTATCCTCAGGTCCACAGTTCTGCATACTACATTTTTCACTTTCCAACCCTCATATTACACTCCCATATTGTTGATAAAAAATTGGTCACCTCTATTTCCCGTTCTTGGAATAAATAAATAAATTTGATATCAAAAGAAATGATTTTTGAACTATTATAAGTTCATTCCATAGCCCTTAGTCTCAACTTCGCCAAGCATTTTTTGGATCCAAAATCTGATTTTGTATGCTCAAGATATCTAGGTTTTCGTCTAACAGGAAAAAAAAACGCTTCCTCAATATGCGACGAAGCTATTTTTTCTTGGAATTAAGAATTATTGGAACTGTGTCTGACTTCTTGAAACTACGATTCTCATCTAAGAACCATATTATCTTGGAACTTCTCATATTTTCTTTTCTTGAATTCTCATATTATCTTGGAGCTCATATTATTTTGGAACCTCTCTTTACTTCACCATACTACTTATATTTTCTTTCAATTTTATTTTCCTTCACCATCATGGGACTTCACTACTTCACAGGATTTCTCACCCTCCTTATCTCCCCTCCTCTTCACCTCCTTATCTCTCCACTCTCTTCTCTACTTACTTCCCCAACTCCACACTTCTAATTATTTTAAGTTTCCCTCACCTCCTTATATGTCCTCCTCCATCAAACGGATGGAACCCCACTCCTCGTCACCTCATTATCCCTCCATCTCTCCTTCCATATTCTTACTATGCTTCCGCCACAACCCCCCTCCTTCTTTGTTTGTCCGCTTTTTTAGGTACCGAATCTATTATAATAGCATAAGAATAAATATTATAGTGAATAACAATGAATTCAACAACAAAAATAGATATATTGCAGAGTATAACAATGGAACAACAAATAGATGGATTCCACAACACTAGAATAATACCTTTATTGATAGGAAACAATGTTCACTTGTCTCTTTGAGGGGTAAACCTCCAGCAGAGAAGAGATCTATTACAATAATTCTCAAGAAAAATCCCTCTCGTACCTTCTACTCTTATTTATACTAATTATATCTTCTAAATAACATTATAGAGGAAGATGTTTCTAGAAGCGGAAGCATCTATTAGGTCTTCTTACATTGACTTGTTCATATTTATTAAATAGTCCTTATTAAATAGTATCGACCTTTATTATATGGAAATATATTATTCTACTTACATGAGAATTTAGGGGGTTAGGTCGCTAACATGCCCTCCATCTTGAAAAACAACCTTGTCCTCAAGGCTTGAGATGACAAAATTCCTAGAGAATAGTGGCCGAATCCTAGGTGGCATCTTTTGGAGTTGTATATTTCTGCTTTCTACCATTTTTTCCCGTAGAAAGCGAATTCATCATTCATATTCCTTTCTTTACACTCTTGCTCTGCTTTTACTGCCTTTACAGTCTTGCTCTACTTTTACTTCTTTTACTACCTTTACACTTTGCCTCCCCCATCACCGCACCAGGCCTAGTCTCTGGCCTCGATTCTTTTCTCCTTTAGGCTTTATCTTTCTTTTGAAGTTCTCTGTCATGATTTTCTTTGATCCATGTGACCGGTAGCTATGAGTAGAAAGGCAATCTTTAACGAAAATCGAACAACGTCGACGGTTGGAAAAATAAAATAAATCAATATTTAATATATAACTGTGCACAAGATAAGTCAATTTAAATTTTCGAACGACGTGAAGGCCACAATAACACCTCAATCTTTTCAACCAATAACAGTTTAAAAATATAAGTTATTTTATAGATTAAAAAATAAAAAAATGTATTTCTTATGTAGAACATTAGGTTTTCATGGAAATTTTTTAAGTCAATGAAAATTAATGTCAAATCAATAGAAATTAATATAAAATCAATAGCAAACTCATTGCTATAGTCCTACCATGATTTGGTAAGGACTAATAAGAATGACAACACTTATAAGTGTATTGTATTTAGATTTGCAAATGCAATAATCAAAATATATATGGTTTCTTCTTATTTATTAGAATTAATGTTTATATTAGAGTCATTGTTGAAATATTCTTCCAATTTATATTTTCAAAATTAAAATAAATAGAATCTGACAACATTTATAGAAGTGTATTGTATTTGGGTTTACAAATATAATTAGCACAACCACTTAAGTGGTGTCTGATGAACACCAATAGGCAATTACAATGATTAAACAATGTTAAAATCTTTAAACAATTTTAAAATATTTTCATACTTCCACATAATTCAAACTATGTCATTGGAACACCCGTTTTGCATGAAACAAGAAGGGTTTAAGGATCATATATATTTGCATGCAATGCATAGGGTTTTGTGAGGGTGCTTTGCATGGAATGTAAATTTAGAAAGTAAACGAAACATCCCGGAACATAACAGAGTGATGGACCGAAGTGGTTGAAAAGAGTGATGGACTGCTTGGCATAAGTCCTTCAACATGGTAGTCAGAGTGCGACATATTATTCTTCTTTCTTTTAGCCTAAAAATGCACGTACACCTCCTCCAATTAACATAGATGATCTTCTCCAATTAACAGAGATGACGCTCTTCTCACAACAAAGAAAGTTTTATGGGCATCCCAGAATTCTCCTAGGAACTCTTGCCTTGCCCCCATATGATGATCTAATGCGTCAACCTTAACCATGGGTGTGTTAAGTGAAACGAATGCCAAATGTGGAATCCACCAGTCGACAACTTCAAATTCATAAATATATGCCCAAAATAAAATACTTGTAACAATATGACATTTGTTAATCCCTATTGAATTCTTAGAAAAAATGATTTATTCTATACATATTAATCCTGGTTAATTAGGTAAATCTGGAAATCATTAATTAGGCAATAAATTATTAATTGTATTAGGTAAATGTGAAAAAGTAAACAAGTAAATGTAAGAATTTATAAATGTAAGGAGGTTATCAATATTAAATTCCATTCATTAATTTTGGAGGACTACCAAAAATATGCCAACATCTTCAAATGTTAGCCATAAAATTAAGATTTATAATTAAAAGATCATTAATTGTGCCCATTTCCAATAGGTGTACGCCTATCCGCTTAATAATAATAATAGTGACAACACTTATAAGTGTATTGTATTTAGATTTTCAAATATAATAATAATAATAATATGCATGCAATTTGCATTCCCTCCTTCCCTCTCGAAAGGGTCCAAGAAATGAAAAATATGTGAGAATTAATTTAGTGTAGGATTAGAGTAGAAGTAGGAGCATAGATTGTTTTTTACTTCTTTGTAGAAAATTCTGAAATGTAAATAAAAATTGATATTAAATTTTTATTATTGCAATAACCATTGTGAGCACCAAGAAAATTCTCAAATGTAAATAAAAACTGATTTTAAATTTTTATTAGTGCAATAACCATAAACTGGAATTTTTTTACTCAGTTTAAATGAAAATGAAAAGCATAGGGAAGATGAACTTACCTAATATAATGGAGCGAGCTATTCCATGCATTCTAAAACAATACAATAACGATGTATGAGAACCGAAGGAAAGCTTGAATTGCATGTTGAATTGCATACTTATTACAATTCTCCACCTCGACATTGTTCTCCATATTCAATTCCATATTTGGATCCTCCACAAGACCCAAAGATGTAATTGTCTTGAATATCTTTTTTCCATATATTCATTTCTACGTCATATGTTATATTCTATCATTGCATTAATGCAACGTTGCTTCTCTCATGTGGTTTATCAAAGCCCTAACAAATTTTATTGTTGATGCAGATATGTTGACCTTGTTGTTGTTCCACGATTTACAATTTCAAACCATGTTATTGAGAAAATAATTTATGACTACCACACAATAATGAAAACTCTTTTTAAATATAAAAGAATAGCTCCAAGCAATCCTGAATTTACAACATCCCCCAAAATTACAACATTATCATATTAATTATTAGTTGTTTCGCACCTAATTCCATTGTTTCTTATATTACCACCTTTCTTATTGCCCATGTTACATCAATTTCCCTTATTTTTCATGTCACCACCTTTCTTATTGTCCATATTACTAGACGCATTATAGTACTGGGGCATGGGAGTTATAGATTTTGATTATGGTGTGCTCTTTAAGAGTTTGGAAAAGGGATTAGTTCTCAAGCTTCAAAGTCAAGACGTAATAGCTTGGGAGAATTTTTGTTACTGAACAACATTCTTAGAATTTCTCAGTGGTCATTTTCATGTTTACTCATAGTATTTGTTTAAGATAATCATACTCTATTCCAATTAAGCAACATGTACAACAATGTGTGACTATCCAATGAAACCCAAGAGAGACGTGTTGGAAAGCAAAGTTTATTGTTAATAATATTTTAAGGATGCGATTTATTTTCAAGGTACATCGAGAGCTTATTTTTTCTCTCTTTTGGCAATAAATTGAGTGCATCACATCCCATTATCACATCCCAATCCTTGGTGTGATATGATCAAACATTAAATACATAACAACGGGCATAAAGTTATGCCATCTCATCTTCTCAAGGGTCACTTTTATCGATAAAGTGGTTTTATTTTAAATTAACATTAGTCAATCAAAGAAGATATGCACAATCTATATATTGGTGGTGTGGTCATTGGAATAAAGAAAAAGAAGTTATGGGTGCCTTTTTTGGTTTTTGGTATGTTCCTTACACTGATAAAGGGAATGATTATAACAATTATTATAATGGTTACACTAGAGAGGGAATAATTATATTGGTTGGGTGTATAAATATATGGCGTCTTGTCAAGGATTACTGTTATTAAAGTGGTTTGTTTTATTTTAAAAAAAAGTTATGGGTGCCATTTTTTGGTTTTTGGTATGTTCCACTGATAAAGGGAATAATAATAATTATTATTATTATGGTTACACTGTAGAGGGAATAATTATATTGGTTGGGTGTATAAATCTATGGCATCTCGTTTGGTTAAGGATTACTTTTATTAAAGTTGTTTTTGGGTCTAGGTGTATATTTTAAATAATTTTATCATGTTTTCAATATGATTATTTTTATCATGTTTTTAATATGATGTAATGGTAAGAGGCAGGAAGAGATAAAAAAAATTAATTTTATCATGTTTTTAATATGATGTAATGGTGAGAGGAAGAGATTAAAAAAAAAGAGTTAATATTAAAGTCAAATTTTAAAAGAATGATTATATTATTAATTTTATCATGTTTTCAATATGATGATGTCATGGTGAGAGGCTTGAGGAATTATTAATTTTATCATGTTTTCAATATGATGTAATTGTGAGAGGAAGAGATTAAAAACGAAAGAGTTAATATTAAAGTCAAATTCTAAAGGAATGATTATAATGGTTGGCTGTATAAAATTGAATCCCTTTTATGTTAAAGAAATTAGTAGAATCTAGTTATTAGTGGATGAGTGAAGAAAAATATATTTTGAAATTTTTGGAATTAAAGAAATAAAGAAATTGATACTTTAATAAAATTAGTGTTTATGGAAGAAAAACATATTTTGAAACTCTTGGAATCAAAGAAATAAAGAAATTGATACTTTAATAAAATTTGTGTTTGTAAATGGTATTTTTTTAAATTAAATATGTAAGAGAAGGGACAACAATTATTGTATCATAAAGTGTATGAATGATGGATCTTAAATCTTAAGGATGATTTCCATTATTTGATGTTATCATATAATAAAAATATTTTACAAGAAGTTAAAATAATAATAATAAATAATAATTTTATTTTAAGTTCACAACTTAATTAGACATTAAAATAATTTGATTACATGGTTTATGGAGGTGTATATATCATATTTTTTTTTATTTAAACATGTAATCTTTAAGGATAAAACACATGTTCTTAACTATTAGGCATATTCAAGCTATAGGGTATTGTTGATCAAAACATCTGATCACTTAGGTTTCTATCTCTTGGAAAAATAAAAATAAATTGATATTAGTGAAATAAAATTTGAACAATTATTAGTTCATAGTGTAGGCCTCATTCTCATCTTTGTCATGCATTTTACGGATTATATATCCAAGTCTGTATGCTCAAGATATCCATGTTTTTGTCTAATTGCCCAAAAAATGCTTTTTCCACGTGCAACACAACTAAGATATTCTTGGAACCATGATTATATTCTTGGAACAACACTCATTTTCTTGGAACCATGCCCATTTTCGGAACCATGCTCACTTTCTTGGAATCACACTTATTTTTCTTGGTTTTATTCTTAGCACTTAAGACTAAGTCTTGAATCAATCTTATTTTGTTGGTTCATTTTCTTATTTCTTCGTTCCATACATTTTATTGATTCTTCATCCCATAATTAAAAAAATTCTAGTTCCTTTTCCAACTCTCCCACTTCCCATACTTAGTCTCATTTCTTGTTTTGGTGCGAGCTTCCTTACCTTTCTCTGTATCCTCAGGTCCACAGTTCTGCATACTACATTTTTCACTTTCCAACCCTCATATTGCACTCCCATATTGTTGATAAAAAATTGGTCACCTCTATTTCCCATTCCTGGAATAAATAAATAAAACATGATATCAGAAGAAATGATTTTTGAACTATTATAAGTTCATTCCATAGCCCTTAGTATCAACTTCGACAAGCATTTTTCGGATCCAAAATCTGAGTTTGTATGCTCAAGATATCTAGGTTTTCGTCTAACAGGAAAAAAAAACGCTTCCTCAATATGTGACAAAGCTATTTTTTCTTGGAATTAAGAATTATTGGAACTGTGTCTGATTTCTTGGAACTACAATTCTCGTCTTGGAACCATATTATCTTGGAACCCCATATCATCTTGGAACTTCTCATATTTTCTTTTCTTGAATTCTCATACTATCTTGGAGCTCATATTATTTTGGAACCTCTCTTTACTTCACCATACTACTTATATTTTCTTTCAATTTTATTTTCCCTCACCATCATGGGACTTCACTACTTCACAGGATTTCTCATCCTCCTTATCTCCCCTCCTCTTCACCTCCTTATCTCTCCACTCTCCTCTCTACTTACTTCCCCAAATCCACACTTCTAATAATTTTAAGTTTCCCTCACCTCCTTATATGTCCTCCTCCATCAAACGGATGGAACCCCACTCCTCGTCACCTCATTATCCCTCCATCTCTCCTTCCATATTCTTACTATGCTTCCTCCACAACCCCCGTCCTTCTTTGTTTGTCCTCTTTGTTAGGTACTGGATCTATTATAATAGCATAAGAAGAAGTATTACAGTGAATAACAATGAATTCAACAATAGAAAATAGATATACTGCAGAGTATAACAATGGAACAACAAATAGATGGATTCCACAACACTAGAATAATACCTTTATTGATAGGAAACAATGTTCACTTGTCTCTTTGAGGGGTAAACCTCTAGCAGAGCAGAGCTCTATTACAATAATTCTCAAGAAAAATCCCTCTCGTACCTTCTACTCTTATTTATACTAATTATATCTTCTAAATAACATTCTAGAGGAAGATGTTTCTAGAAGCGGAAGCATGTATTAGGTCTTCTTACATTGACTTGTTCATATTTATTAAATAGGCCGTATTAAATAGTATTGACCTTTATTATATGGAAATATATTATTCTACCTACATGAGAATTTAGGGGGTTAGGTCCCTAACATGCCCTCCACCTTGAAAAACAACCTTGTCCTCAAGGCTTGATATGAGGAAATTCCTAGAGAATAGTGGCCGAATCCCAGGTGGCATCTTTTGGAGTTGTATATTTCCACTACACTAACACCTCCTTGATGGTGCACTGACAGAGATGACGTTCACACTGGTCCAAGACTGCCTATGGTTGAAACCATATGGAACCTTCAACATCCATCTCTGGAATATTGGTTTGAGTTTGGCACTTAGTTCTAATCACCTTCTTTAGGCATGAGACATGAAAAATAGGATGGATCTTAGAATGACTGGGCATAGATAATTGATAGGCCACTAGTTCCACGCACTTAAGAATTATATAACGACCATAGAATTTGGAAGGAAGCTTCTAATAGTGTTTATCTTTAAGTGAAGTCTTCTTGTAAGTCTGTAAATGAAGAAACACCTGGTCTCCTGTAGAAAATTGGTGTTTTGAACGTCCTTGATTTTCTTCTTGTTTCATACGATTCTAAGCCATGAAAACATTATCTTTGAGATCATGCAAAATGGTGGCAAATATTGTAAGAGTGTTTTCAACCTCCTGAACCTTTGAGGCCCTTGGTATGTAGGAAAGAACTGGTGGGATATTTTGTCTGTATACTTCTTCAAAAGTAGTCATGCGGGTAGCATTATGGTAAGATAACCATTTAGCTAGAGATAACCACTAAGCCCATTGATGTTTCTGGTTAGATGCAAAACACCTAAAATATGTTTCCAAAAAATTGTTGACAACTTCAGTTTGACCATCAGTCTGTGGGTGATAAGAAGTACTGAGATGTAACTGTGTGTCGTGGAGCCTGAATAGTTCTTGCCAATTTTTTATAGTAAAAGTGGGATCTCTGTCAGATACAATAGAATGAGGCATGCCATGAATATTGAAAATATTATCATGGAAATATGAGCCACTGTCGATGTTGTGAACGGGTGTTGAAGAGAACTAAAATGATCATATTTGGAAAGGTGATGATCCGGATTATTTTTGGCACGAAATGAGAGTGGAGATATAATAAAGAAATGCACAGAGATATCGCGTATATCCAGTAATCTAACAGAAATATATTAGAGACGCAACCATAAACACAGAGATACAGTAATACATGATTTCTATTAATGAAAGAAATGTACAGATACTGTAAAAATACAGAGTGAAAGACTCGCTAGAATGGTGGCAGCTTATCTCTG
>JZKD02S1643472.1:358765-370470 GCA_000966675.3 Picea glauca
CTTTCCCCTCCTATCTCTCTCGGTTCTTACCCAAGGTGATTGTGGAGGGGAAAGTCTTTACGGTACCTGGAATTGACGTTGACCAAACTCACTCGGGCTCGTTGGAGGGTATACCCACGATTATGTGTGGGAGCTTGCACCAGGGTGTAAGCCCGTTAAGTAGGTCGTCAGCGTAACTTTTCCACCCTAGCCCCACCACTTCTCGTCTCATTGTTGTGACGTTGGATATCATCACCAACTAGTGGCTTCGAAATTAGAAGGTCTTGTTTTCCTGATGATTGCTTCCTAGATTTTGTTTACTAGTGCGTGTTGTTTGTTTCTCCAAGTTGACCCTAAGAATTTCTTCGCATACCTTGTCACTCATTTACAATTTCTCCTCCACGATGTTCACGTAGAATGCAAGGTTTATCTCCAGATCATTTGGACGGTTCTCAACCCTTGCCTATCAGTACACTTGAGGGCTCTCCTCACCAGAGTGAAGTCCCAGTTGTTACCCCACCACGCGTGGAAACAAGTGAAGTCTGAGTTGTCACCACACCACAAGTGGAATCAACTGACTCTCTAGAACCTTTTCGAATTACCAATACTAGAGAGGACTTTCGCATTCGCCGCGGTGAACGACCTTTTGTGCGATTAAATTATTCCGGAGAAGCAGTTGTTACATCTTCTGAATCAGCCGTTGGGCCTTTTCCCAGTGTAGAAGGCCAAGATCCTTTTTGGTCAGGTGATTTCCAAAGGGTCCTTTTTGGTACTGAGTCACCTACAGTTTACGAAATCAACCCTTTGGTGTTTTCTGAGACAGAGACTGTACCGGTGAATACCACTTATAACTTTGTTCTCCCTGACAAGATGGCCCATCTCGCGAATACTACGAGTGTCCCAACCGGGATTACTGCAGCTAGTCTTGCTCCTATCAACACACAACGAATGCGCAATGTCACTCCGACACTACCACCTAGATACCATGCGTTGAATGCTTTGTTGAATGCTTCTGTTCCAACACCTTCGGAAACCCCATCTGGTACTCTTGGGGGTCCTTCTGGGCATCATATTCCCAGTTTTATTCCGACACTCCCTCAATTTCCTTCCGGCATTCCTAATCCTAGTGGCAGTATACCGTCCATTACATCACACTTGTAGGTTCCCATTGGTGGACAAGGTAATACAACTCAACTTCCTCTTACTGGACACATTCCACTTACTACACAACCTTTGTCTGGAGCGCAATTTCCAGTTGGAACACAACCTACGATAGGGGGACCAACCTCACCTTCTGGACAAAACATACCTCCTTATTTGGCCCAGTATGGGAATCGGATTTTACAAAATCTTCCTCAAACGACTGGGGGGCAGCAGACTGTCCCTATTATAGGCCAACCCTATCCAGGTATCACCAATCCTATTTGGGGTTAGGGTCACAATGCTCAAACTCAGGTCCCTGGTCAAACTCAAGGTTACAATCCTTGGAACTACTATCCTCTCCAACCGCCACCAAATCAGTTTGGGTCTTCCCATTATGGGCAGACTGCTTACGGTCCTACTGGTTTACTGACGGGGCTTCCACCTCAAAGCCACCAGTACCCGCAGGTGAATCGACAGTTACTGTTTCTTGCTACTTTGGATTTTCCATATTTGTCTAGGATTTTGAATGATCCTATTCGTCACTCTCCCCAATGGCCTGTTATTCCTGCCAAGCTTCCATCAGACATTCCTAAATTCAATGGCAAAGTGGGAGAGGACCTAAACAATCACGTTATGAATTTTCAACTATGGTGTTCATCCAACTCATTGATGGATGACTCTATTCGTTTACATCTTTTTCAACGAACCCTTACCGGTTCTGCTGCGAAATGGTATATTGAATTGCCACGAGGTTTCTTCTCTGATTTCAACACCCTAGCTATGGATTTCCTTACGCATTACCAGTTACCGATTCGTTATGATACCAGGACTGAGATTTTGACTTCCTTCAAACAGACTAAAGGCACTCATATATTTGATCATATCCATGAGTGGCGAAGGAGACGACGTCTCATCAAACTTGAACTCCCCGATCAGTTACTGGCCGAATGGTTTACAAAGTCATTTGTGAATGAAATCGGTAAAGACATTTCCATGGGTGGCGTTGTCACAAAAGAGCAGGCTATAAGTCGTGCTCAATATCTTGATCTTGTTTATTCACAAACGGGAACACTATATGACTTGCTACCTAAATTACCTCGTCCTGGTTCTTCCAGCACTTCAACTAATCTAGCTGCCTCGCATGCAGTTGATGGTGTGATTGGTACTGCCCAAGCCCACTCACATTCTGTTTCAAGTACAACCCCTAAATCTACTTCTTCTAATGTTCAAAATGCTCTGTCTCCTGCCACTCCTGCCGGTAAAACTTCTGAGGTGAACGCCATTCAATCTACCCCGACCGATAAAAATAAATTGAAAAAAGGGAGAGGCAAGAATAAGGAGGGAAAAAATAATAATCAAACAGAACAGTCTAAAAATACCCCTGTTGAAGATCGGGATAAGTTCAAACCCCGCTACCCTTGCCTTATCTATGGTGACGATCACTACACGAAGGATTGTCCACGACGTGCCGATGTTACTAAGTTCCTTCAGGGAGCCCCAAAACCATCTACACCGACAGTCTTGTCCCAACCCTTCCCGTCTCAACAGCAGGCTCAGTTGGTCATCCATGACCAACCATATCCTTCTACGACATCATATGTTTTGATGTGTACTGGTGATTCTAAGCAAAACAACGTTGCACTCACAACTAGAGCCAAAGATTATTCTCCGTCTAAGGAGAAGGTTGATGATTTACCTCCTACTTTGGTGCAATCCTCTCCACTGACTCCACCTACAAATGGTCCTCTTCATCTCGAACGACCGAGCCTTGATACAGTTGTGTGACCCCCTAAGGGTGTTGTTCGGAAATCGACTTTCAATCCTCATGCTCATGTGGCCCAGAACTACAACATTGTGGAAGATTTGGCCCAGGCACCTTCAACAATGTCAACCCTTGAAGTCTTTCAGTCTTGTCCTGCACAACGGAAGGCACTTTTAAAAGATATAGGTGGAATTGACCCCATAGATACGAATTTGATAGTATTTGACTTGGATGATCACATTCCACGGCTACCCCCACAACTCGCATTCCAGATACAAGTTGTTTTCTCTGACAAGAACATTTTCCGAACTGTTATTGACGAGGGTGCCTCGACATGTGTAATGTCTTTTTCTTGTTGGAAAGCCATTGGCTCTCCTCCCTTGAACGAATCACAAAATACTCTTAAAGCCTTCAATGGCTCGAGTTTTAATCCTTACGGTGTCCTTCCTTCGTTGCCTGTTACACTAGAAGTTAAGACAATCCAAGTTGAAGTGGAATTCTTCGATGCTCCCCTTGATTATAATCTTCTTCTTGGTCGTAGCTGGATCAATTCCATGTGTGCGGTTGTGTCAACAATTTTCTGTGTCGTACGTTTTCCTCATCAAGGAAAGGTAGTTACTGTTGACCAACTTGCCTTCTTCAATTCCGATACTCGTACTAGCAACGTGCCGTTTATAGCTAAATCCCCGCCGGGTTACGAGAATGTCGGTGTAGGCCTTTTAAATGACTCTTCATTAATGGGTACTTTCCCCATTCCACCGCCCGATGTTCCACACCTGTCAGTCGCTTCTATCAACATGATCTCCAACGTGCCTCATGAACTTCCTGCGTCACATGACCCTTGGATTGTTCCTGACCCTGGAGATCCTCTTCGTTTCGGAGACGCAATGCTGTTAAGTCCGGTTGAATTTGCCTATCAAGCCATTCAATCGGCAACACCTTCTACCCCTTCTCTTGATGAGTTGTCTCCCGATCCTTTTCGTGTTATCTTTCCCACTGACGAGATGATCATGTTTGTTATGGAAGACACCCCTTGGGACAATGGGCATCATCATTCCATACTCTTTCTAGAACAGCACACTCTTGAGAACTACCAACGGATTTTGACTCCGTCGACCGTTGTTGTCATATCGACTGTTCCCAGATCTATAAATGATGTGTTTTCCGAAGGGAACCTCAGTAATATCTCTCCCACGATTCCCATTGACATATTCGTTAAACCTGGGATAGTTGAAAATGTTCATATTGGAGCTTCATGTTCTCCGGACGAAATCATCACCTATACATCTTTGTTCAAATAATTTCGTGACATCTTTGCCTGGAGCTACGAAGAGATGCCAGGTATCGACCTTGCTATTGGTGTTCATGAGATAAATACATACCCCGGAGCTAAACTTGTCCGGCAGTGCCTTCGTCCAGTCCACCCACGTAAAGTAGTGGCTATCAAGCTTGAAGTTGAAAAACTTCTAAAAGCTGGCTTTATTTATTCAGTGGCTCTGACAGAATGGGTTTCCAACCCTGTTCAAATTGATAATAAAGGTGGCAGTATTCGTGTATGTGTTGATTATAGGGATATTAACAAAGCATGTCCCAAAGACAACTTTCCAACCCCTTTCATCAACCAGATTGTCGATGACTGTGCCGGAAGTGAAATCTTCTCTCTCATGGATGGTTTCTCCGGCTATAATCAAATTAACATCGCTCCTAAGGACCAACATAAAACTGCTTTTATTTGTCCTTGGGGTACTTTTTCCTATAGGAAACTTCCCTTCGGTCTTAAGAATGCTAGCGCGACGTTTCAACGTGCTATGTCTTATGCTTTTCATGATATAAAGCATATCGTTCAACCCTATTTGGATGATTTACCAGCTCATTCTTTGCGACGAGTCGATCACCCCACTCATCTTCGAGCTATTTTCATTCGTTTTCAGTTCTATCGTATTCGTTTAAATCCTCATAAATGTGTTTTTTGCGTAGAATCCGACCGTCTTCTAGGTTTCATCGTTTCACGTCAAGGGATCAGGGTGGATCCTCTTAAGGTTGAGGTGATTCTTAATCTCCCTCCTCCTTCTACACTGCACCAGCTGCAAATTTTGCAGGGGAAAGCAAACTTTCTTCATCGTTTCATCCCTAATTATGCCGAGATTACTTGTGGTTTTATGCGACTGTTAAAGAAAGATTCAGAGTTCATCTGGGATACTATTGCCAACAATTCTTTTGAAGCTTTGAAGTTGTCTCTCACGCGAGCTCCGCTTCTCTTTCCTCCTGATTATAGTCATGATTATTTTCTTTATCTTGCTGCCTCAGAGTATACTATTGGCATGGTTCTCGTCCAAGAGGATGATGCACATGATGAACATGTTATTTATTACTTGAGTAGAAGTCTCACATCAACTGAAATCAAGTATCAACATGTTGAAGAATTGGCCTTGGCTGTCGTTTAAGCCATCCAATGCTTCCGGCATTATATCCTCTTAAGGAAAACTACAGTGATTTCTCATTGCAACCCTATGCAACACATTTTTACATGTCAATTGCTAGGGGGAAAATACTCCAAATGGATTGTCATACTCCAGGAGTTTGACTTGGAATTCGATCGTGCCACGTCTAAGAAATCTTTAGCTTTTTGCTGAGTTGATTTGCGATTTTCCTCACTCTGCCACGGAAAATGTAGCAGTAGATTCATTACCCGATGAATCTCTTTTCCTTATTAGCACTGATGATATTTGGTATGGAGATATCATTATATATCTCCAAACTCAGACTTTCCAGCCAGCTTTGTCTAGTACCGAACGACGTCGCATACGCTATCAAGCACGTCAATACATTATCCTCGGGGATACTCTTTACCGTCGGGGAATTGACTCTGTTTTTCGACGTTGTCTAACGTTTGATGAAGCTGAGAAAGATCTGAATGACTTCCATTCTGGAGCATGTGGTGGTCATATGTCTGGGTATTCTACTGCCTAGAAGATCTTACGCGCAATTTATTTTTGGACTTCCTTGTTCAACGACTGCATTACTGTCGTTCAGAAATGCCATGCCTGCCAGACCTACAATCAGAAAATTCGGTCACATCCTACTCCTCTTCATCTTGTGGTCTCAGTTGGTCCTTTTGCAAAATGGGGCATTGATTTCATGACATGTTACCCTCACTCGGCCGGGGGGCATGGATACATCATTGTAGCTGTTGATTACTTTACAAAATGGGCCGAGGCGATGCCAACATTTGATAATACTAGAAAGATTGCAAAATTGTTTCTTTTTAACCATGTCATAGCTCGTTTTGGTATTCCCCAAGCTATCGTCACTGATCACGGTAGTCATTTTAGGAATTTTATGATGTCTGAACTTACGGAAAAGTGGGGTATTCGTCATGATAACTCAACACCCTATTATCCGTAAGATAATGGCCAGGTCGAAGCAATCAACAAAGTTCTTATAACTATACTTCGACGGATGATAGGCATTCATAAAACAAGCTAGCACACGATGTTGTTTTTAGCATTGTGGGCATATCGGACATCTGTCAAATCCACTACTGGGTTTATGCCCTTTCGATTAGTCTATGGTGTGGAAGAGATTCTTCCTATAGAATGTGAGATACCTTCTCTGAAGCTAGCTGTTGAACTCTTACCCAATAATTCTGCCAAAGAAGAACGCCTATTGTATCTGATGCAATTAGATGAAACTCGACATGACGCCACTCTAGTAATAGAATCCCAGAAGAAACGTGTCAAGGCATAGTATGACAAGCATGTCAAGCCTCGCGTTTTCTCTGAAGGTGATCTTGTTCTTCTCTATGAACATGATCGAGATGCGTTAGGAGCTGGGAAATTCGAACCAATGTGGCGAGGTTCTTATATTGTTCGCCGAGTTTTGGAAAAAGAAGCATATGAGCTAGTCGATTACGATGGTATCCCTTTGAGTGAACCCAAGAATGGGTTGTACTTGAAGAAGTACTATGCATAAATCATTTGTGCACAAGTACTTTTATTTTATGTATCATACTTTGTGTCTGTTACTTTAGTTTTCTTTTAACGTTATCTGGTTTCTTCCCTTATGTGACATTGTGTTTGATTGCCAGATGTCAGAGTCTTCGCTACCCTATATTGGCTTCGCTGATGGTGCTAGCCGTAGTACTCGGAACCTAGCTTCAGTTGCGTGGGAAATCTATGCCCCAACAAACGAACTTGTATCTTTACGAGGTGTATGCCTTGGTCGTGCAACCAACAACATTGCAGAGTATAGCATTGTTATTAAATTATTGGTTGATGCTATCTCACTCGGAATTCGTCATTTGGTTGTGCGACTTGATTCGCAGCTTGTAGTACTACAGTTAAGTAATATCTACTCCATTCAAAGTCCTACTTTGTTACAGGTGTATTTGCGAATTCGCATCTTGGAACGTTATTTTGATCACATTGAATATCAACATATTTCTAGATGTCTTAATACATTAATAGATGCATTGGCCAATTATGTATTGGACAGACATTTGAACCATTTATAAATTAAACACATCAAAATTCACACATTATAAAGTAAACTGGTAGAAACCATCTGTATATATAACGATCAAAATATTTTTTACAAAAAGTTTGTCCGAAGACCAAAATATCAAAAAATGGAAGCTTATAGCTTCTACAAAGTGACGTCATGGATGATGTTCACGGTAACACACGACTGCCCTAGAAACCCTACAGAGAAGTCGACTAATAGCTGCTGATACCCCTATAGTGTGATGATGATCGCGTCGTGGAACCTCTTCCAGAGTCATATCTAGAATGTCTGCTGTCAGGCCCTCTAAATTATGTTCTACCACCTGATAATCTTCAACATACTGTGGTGCTGCTGCTGCTACCTCTCCTCGTCGTTGGATAGGATGGGCGCCAGGAGGCCTATACGGTCCAACATCTGTGTTATCAACAAACATTTTGTATTAGTATTCAGATAAATATACAAAACAAAAACATTTAAATATGATAAAATTCACAAAAACATTTAAAAAGAGAAAATGCGTGTACTTCTTACCAAGGTCACCCCACTGAGCGTCCTTAGGAAATGCCAAATCCGGATCTCCTCAGAAATCCAACCTGGCATAAGCGTAGTCATCGACCATCAACATCTGGTTTTGAAGCCAGTCAAAGAAAATATCATCATACTTGACGATTGGTCCTGCCACGTGCCGGGCCATGAGCCAACACCATCTAAACATCCATGGATCCCTAGGACCCGGTAAGTTCCACTCAACCTAAAGTCTAAATACGGGGACCCTCTCAAGGAAAAAGGACACTAACAAAGATCCATAACCAAATTGTTTCAATTCACCTCGTCTGCATTTGGTTAATTGTTTTTTGATACTGCGAAGCACAACATCTGCCCAGTTGAATACTTGAGGCTCAGTACACTCGATGGCATACTGGAAATATATCTGTAATGCCATATGAGGAGCAGAAATCCCAGCCATCCGAGCTATAGTAAAAAGAATAGTGCGGAGGGTCAAGTATTATACCCCCCAGATAACCACTTTTCCTTTTTTCCTCTCAGCCTCAGGTACACAGTATTGATTGTAGTACTCACTCATCTTTAGCCCGCCACCTCTACTACCGGTCAGGATGACATAATACCCACGCCTGGACAATCCAGTCAAAAATTATATGTCCTCAATGTCTATGGACAGCGTGTGCACTTCTACATTGAAAACCTGCTGATCTGGGTCCCACATACGGACTAGAAACTCCAGTAATCTGACTTGGGCCCTCATTCCCGGGATGCAGAAGTATTTTAAGATCCCACAATCTCTCAATGCAGCTATGGTAGGAGGATTATTCTCGGCATTTGCATTATCCTCTTCATGTTATTTTTCACACCACTCAAGCACCATGTTTATGGCTATTTATCTGCACAAGGAACATAAAAGGAGGATTAATGATTTTATTCATGATCTGGATCTTTTTCATTGGCTAAAAATTTTAAAAAAATTTGGAGTTTGCGATTCTCGCAGGTGCCCCATTAACACAGTGCGAGAACCTCGTAGGTGGCTTAAATCTCACCTGCGAGAACACATCATTCTCGCAGGCCCCGTATGGGCTGCTTGCGAGAATGCCTACGCGCATGTAGGGTTCAAAAAACCACTTGAAACTGAAAAACTAACCAATGAAATAAAAAATTTAAACCATGAAAATGTTAAGAATGAACGACTTACCTTAATGCTGCAGACGGCTCGTTGAATGGTCCCTTGTAGCTCCCAAAAATTAACGCCAAACTCGGAGGGTAAAAAGGGGGTTTTGGAGCTCAATAGTGGAAATGTGAAATGATATGGTAAAAATGATTATTTACTTATTTGATTTACTTTTTACTATGTCATTTTGGGTTTTTTATGCTTATTTATTGATTAAACCTAATCCCTAATATCAAGATGAGTGTAATGACTTGCATGTATGATGACATTGATAATTAAATACAAGGGTATGGACATATTTTTCGTTATGGCATGTTTTTGATTGTTTTTATGGTTTTTACATAAAACCTCGAGCATCGTTTTTGTCCGTTCTTGCACTCGTAAAAACATGAGAACGTGGTCAAGCATACTTTTATCACTTTTTCGGGCTCAATAAGGTTATACGAAAAAGGAACCCCCCTGGAGTCTTCTTTAAGCTCTTTTCAGACTCTCTAAACATGAAAAGATCGCCGAGGGACCTTGCTATTTTCACAATCGCTAAAGTATTTGAAATAAGCGTCCGGTGAGTGATAATTTATCTCTTTTTCGGTCTTGTCCAGACTATATTACAAAAAGGTAACTGAGAGAGTTCTCTTTTAAGTGTTTTTCCAAACTCTATAATCTTGAAAAACCTTCGAGTTTTCTATCTCTGGACTCATTAAACAAACATTGACAGACCCGTGATGGGACCGAACCACTCCTTCTTAGGGTTTGTTAAATATACTTCGAGGGACTCGTCCGAAGGATGAGCTTATATCAACAAGAATATTTGATCCTCTTCAAGCTTGCGTAAAAATAAAGAGGTACTTGCCAGAAATGGTGGGGGAAAATTTGGGAAAGGGATATGTTTCATCTTCGTATTGATTGGCAGTGAGTGTCTCTCTTGAACATGACACCCCCTATTCAATCATTTGAAGCCGGTTTGGGAAATCCATTTGTCTCTCTTTCAATTGATTACAAGGTCATTTCATGTGTTGTCTTTGAGTCAATGCTGCCAAATCATGGGTCGTGTCGTTCATATATTCAAGAGAAGTCCAACTGAAACCTATATTGAGTCGGCCATCTATAGTTATCCATTCTCTCCGTGTCAGCCTTCCCTGTGTCCAGTCCAATTTGAAAAATGCTCTGTTTCACCTTCAAACTCTGTTACTCATTTCATGTCATTGATGGGGGATACATTAAGACCCTCTTGTGACGATTTTTGTTCCGTCGAATTCAGATCATTATCCGGAATCAAGACTTAGAAATTATTTAGTACCTTGAAGCTTGCATGCCTCAATGGAAAGTTTCCTCGCTTTCGAAAGTGGGTTCACATCATTGACCCCTGATCGAAAGATTCCATCGGATGTTCGACATCAACTCATTTATTCACAGTCGATGGATTGTACTAAAGTACCTTGGAAGTCATTGACATCAATGGTGATTTCCCTTGCACTTGTTAACGGTTTCATCAATGACTGGTAATCAAGTGGTTTCTATCATGTTTGAATTCAACACATGTAATCACATGGTTAGATTCGTACTTTGGGCGATGAGATTGAAGACCCTGGATATTATCTTTTTGATCCAGGTTGCGATGGAGTATGTATAATTTGTGACACATAGATCCACTGTGTATGTTTCGTGGCTATGTCGTCTTGATTTGAAATTTCTCGCATAGATCCACAGTGTATTCAGGTGGCTATGCTATATTTTGACGGCATGGATCCATAGTGTATGATTGGTGGCCATGACCCATGTCTACAATGGTGCCAGTCTGTGATCTGAGTATGGGAATGCCTACCTCAGAATTGATATATATGACACTCTGTAGATGCTTGATTGTTCACAGGTTTTCGATTAGATGTGCTCCTGGTTCTCGACACACACATGCAGCTTACAAAGTCTATCGACTGTCACTAGTTGTTATCCACATTTTTGGTTATCGAGATGATATTATGATCATGTCATGATAATAGAAGATCAAAATCTTCATTAAGAACAATTTCCAAAAGAAGGTTACACTTATCATTTTCTCAAAATCATATTTTGGGAAAAGTTCGCAGGCTGCATATATACTCTCCTACGAGAATCTTCATTTCCGCAGGCTGCTTTCAGTTGGATTGTGAACTTCTCGCACTGTGTCCAAGGCCAAGGTGCGAACTTGTTTCTAAAAAAGGAAAATGAATAAGTTCTCGATCCTTCTAGAAGGAATCTTCTAGAAGGATGAGTTGGAGTTCAAATGGTTGGCAAAATACTGGCTTTCCAGATATCTTGGGATTATTCCCTATCCAAGTAACTAATTAATCTTCTCTTATATATTAAGAAGATTACTCATGGAAATGTTTAAGAAGTGAGAAGTTAGAAGAAGAAGCAAGAGATTGATTAGAGAACTTGTGCAAGACTGTGTGAAGGATTGAAGCTACAGCAGCAAGACAACAACAAAGTCATCATATGTGTTTCAACTTCTTCATGCTTGAGCAAGTGTGTGTGTCAAAACTAGAAGCCATCGAAAAGAGATCTATGACATCAAGGCTCAGGTTGTATATTTCTCTTTCAGTTAATGCAATACATGAATATGTCCCTTTCCCATAATGATGATGTCATCTTATTACATGA
>JZKD02S1643472.1:370480-397124 GCA_000966675.3 Picea glauca
AGGGAAAGAGTAGTATTCTGTCACGTTTTGTTCCAGATCCAGGTGGATCTTGGGGAGATTGGTCTGTGTCCGCACTCACGAATTTATCCATAAACACTGGTTCCAATCTCAAACTTTGGGGGCCATTCTTTTACCCATAATTTTGGTCGTCATGATGATGTATTGATAATGGTGTATTCAGGCTCTTCATTAGAACTTTCTCCTGAGAAAAGTTACCTTCATCTCTTTCCAGAAATGACATTTTGGAGGAAGGTTCGCAGGCTGCTAATACATTTGCCTGCGAGAATGCATGATTCTCGCAGGCTGCCTTAAGCCAGGGTACGATAAGTTCACACTGTGTGTAATTACTAGGGTGTGAACACTTTCTAAAACAAGGAAAAAGATGAGTTCTCGAAGCTTCTAGAAGGATGAGATGGCATTCGAATGGTTATCTAAGTACTGGATTTCCTGATATTTTGGGATCATTCTTATCCAAGTAACTAATTCATTCTCTCCTATATATTGAGGGGATTCTCATGGAAAAGGTTAGAAGCAAACAAGGTTAATCAAGACATTGGAGAATTAGTGAAAGATTGTGTGAAGGACTGATGCTACAGCAGCTAAGAACTCCAGCAAGTTTATCAAAAGTGGTTGATCTTCTTCATACAAGTAAGCAAGTGTGTGTGTCAGAGCCAAGGGCCATCGAAAGGAGGTTTGCAACATCAAGGCTCAGGTTGTAATCTTTTCTTTCCATCAATATGATACAGTAATATGTCCCTTTACCATAAAGCTAAGTCCACTTTATTGTATAATTCCTTGATCATATACATAGATTGATTGTTGAATATATTGAGTTGTTTTCACTTCGATTGGTTTGATTTGTCCTGGTCTTGAATGCACAAGAGCATTGGAGCAAAGCTGGAACAACAAAGACCATAGGAAGCAATTATAAGGTATGTTACTCGTTATCGCCTCCTATTTAATTCAATAGTTAAAATCTAGGGAAAGAGTATTATTCTGTCTTGATTTGTTCTAGGTCCAGGTGGATCTAAGGAGATCGGTTTGTGTCCGCACTTACGGATTTATCCAATAACAAATCCCCCCTCCAAAATAATGCTCCCCCCTTGCCTTATCCTCCCCTCCCTCATTCACCGCCTTCTTCCTTCATTTAGTTCTCAACTACTCCCCCTCAATTTGGTGTCAACCACCTTATCCCCTTTTCATTAATGGGTTGATCTTCTGATACAAAATAATAATTAATAATTTATTAAACTAGATTTTATTAAACAGATATTTAATCATGAAATTAATTATTAATTAATTAAACCAATATACATTCAACAAATATTTAACCAGGAAAATTAATTAATTAATTAATTAAACTAATATACATTAAACAATTATTTAAATCATGACAATTAATTAATTACTTAGGGTTGTTACAGCTTTGACAGTTTCCCCCTTGTTATGTTGACATACATCACATTCATCCACAAAGGTTTAGACATCTTGTTTCATACCCTCCCAGAAAAAAGAACATTTGACTCATTCATAGGTTTTGGTAAACCCGAAATGCCCTGCTGTGGATGAAGCATGAAGCTCAGAGAGAACCATGGATTTAAGTTTCAACTGGCGGCTTAAATATATATGGGATTTGTAACGAGGCTCGTCATTATTACAAGAGTACTGTGGAGAAAATGGAGAATTGTCTTGCAATTTTTGGATCAGTCGAGAAGTTTTGGTGTCTTGCAGCCATTCATTGTGAACAACTTAGAGATAATCTGGGACAATGAAGGAGAGGGGGAAAATGGATCTTTCTTCTTCATACTTTCTAGAAAGATCATCAACCACTACATTTTATTTTCCCTTCTTATAAATTATCTCATAATCATAGCCAAATATCTTGGTCACCCATTTTTGTTTCTCCTGGGATGAAATCCTCTATTCTAGTAAATACTTGAGGATCTAATGGTATGTTTTAATTTGGAAGCGTTTCCCCAAGAGATAAGGTCACCAGAGATACACATCATGCATAATAGACAACATTTCATTTTTGTAGATTGATTGGCCAAGGTGTCACTCCAAGAGTTATTTTCTAGTGAAGGCCAAGGGTCTACCCTCTTGCATCAGTACTATGCCAATTCCTTTCCCAAAGGAATCACATTCGAGGAAAAAAGTATTTATGAAGTCAGGAAGGGACAAGAAAGGATTTGTTCACATGGCTTATTTCAATGCTTGAAATGATTGATCGAATACTAGAGTCCAAGTGAAATAATTATTTTTTAGGCAAGAAGTAAGAGGCACTGCAAATTTTCCATAATTCTTAACAAATTTGTGATAATATCTTTTTAAACCCAAAAAACCACACAATCTCTTGAGAGTGTTTGGGCATAGCCAATCCTTCATAGCTTTGATTTTCTTAGGATCCACCCTTACACCATCCTTGCTGACAATATGACCCAAGTACTCCACTTATGAATCTCCAAAGGAACATTTAGATTGCTTGAAAAAATATTGGTGCTAAGAGAGTAAACTAAGAATTGGATCCACATGGGTAAGATGGTTTGTCTAGGTTTTACCATAGATGAGAATATCATCAAATAAAACTAGGATAAAATGACGAAGAAAAGGATGAAAAAGATGGTTCATGAATCTTTGGAAAGTGGAGGGAGAATTACAAAGGCCAAAGGGCATGACCAAGAATTCATATTGACCCTCATGAGTGCAAAAAAAAGTCTTAGGAATGTCTTCCTCTTGCATACATATCTAGTGGTAGATAGAATGGAGATCAAGTTTAGTAAAATATTGAGCACCACTTAATTCATCCAAGAGATCATCAATGACAGGAATGGGAAATTTGTCTTTGATGGTGATTTTATTGATGGAAAAAACATTTGTACACATGCGCTAACTACCTTATTTTTTGAGCACCATGACCACAGAGGAAGAATAAGGGTTGGTACTAGCATGGATAATACCAGTGGCTAGCAATTATTGAATAATTTTCTCAATTTCATTCTTTTGGGAAAATGGATGATGATAAGGGAGAAAATTGGGAGGAATACTATCAAGGATGAGAGGAATGGAATGATCATGAACACCACAAGAAGGAGGAATTCCCTGGGGAGTGGAAAAAATAGATTGGTGTTTAGATATGATACATGACGTAGACCCCGATCCTCGGGCCAAGATCCATGCAGGATCATTCTAAATTCTCCTTAAGCCGAAGCGACTTCTTTGGCTCCCTGCCGAAACCTTTAACAATTTCAGTCCACAAGTCCTTGTGCAAGCACCTTTTGCAACTCACATGTTTGTGGGTTGAAGACCCTCAACTTCTCCTCTCCTAACATCGATGCCTGAGATGCTGATACGGGTATAGACCCTTCTTGTCAGCGCCCTCCACACGTAACCATCGGCCAGGGATAAGTGCTAGAACCTCTCGCTACTCATGACCTCACAAGTTGAATTGTTGGGCCTTGGCACTCTACCTTGGTGAAACCTCGAGAGGTGATGGTTCACTTCCCTTTTGCACTTCTCACAATTCGCAATCTCACGATTTGGGTTGTAGAGCCTTCTTTCTCCTCCTTCGTGAAATCCTGAGACATAATGGTCTGTGATGGGTTTGCTTTTCCACGGTGATGCATGTACAACACCTGTCACCTACATCCGCCTTATCCTTGGCATATGTTGTTACGCCACCTGTCGACCATGTGACCCACCTATCACACATGCCACATGTTTTCCCAAGACCTCAGTCCTCATCTCCTTGTGAATTCCACAGTCGAAACTAATTCCTCCAATATCTGAACCTTCGATATGTGAGGTATCGAGACGCCAGATCCTACGACTCTCCTTCTTCCCCAATCAGCAGTTCAGATCCCATCGTGATCTCGTGCCTCGAGATTTTTCAGAGCAAAGGCCTCTGCCTTCCTTCTCATGATACCCGAATCCATGAGATGATCCTGATCCCTGGTCCTCCGAGTTCCCCTGATCACGTCACGTGTCCTCCAAATATGGATGACCCTGATCTCTTTGGGACTTTGCAAGTTGTGAAGTCGAAGGACTCCTCTGTTCTTCTCCTAATGCCCGAATCCCCGAGACATGAGGATCTCGTGATACACATCCTCCTCAGATGGATGGTTTTGATCTCTTCAGAGTTTTGTTAGTCAGGACTTACTGTCTCACAACCCTTGCCTTTCAGACTCTTGATGTCCGAAACCACGATGGGCTTCCAGATTTTTGCCACGTGTCCTCCCAACAGATGATCCTGATTCCCTCATGATTTCATGGGTCAAGAGCTCCAATTCTTTCCCTCCGTGTCTCCCGAACTCCGAGA
Organism: Picea glauca; assembly: GCA_000966675.3. NCBI lineage: Eukaryota > Viridiplantae > Streptophyta > Pinopsida > Pinales > Pinaceae > Picea > Picea glauca. The sequence goes on from JZKD02S1643472.1 coordinate 374,796, forward strand.
TACCAAAATAAGCCTTTCAGGACTTTCGTCGAATCCTCTCTTTGGCATATGAGGGTTATACCTCGTGCAACTTCTCCTGGATGCGACAACTATCGATTATTCACACCCAGATCTGACGTCCCAGATCCATTCCTTCGGCTTGTGTTCTCTTTTGCTTCTCCTGGACATAAAACTCCAACAGTCCAGATCTTATCCTCGCCTGATCCGACGAAAGTTGTTCTTTCCTCCTTGTGAGTACTCCATTTCTTCCCGAACTTTGGAAGAATTCAAGTTATCAAAGGCCTCGCCCTTTTCTTCCTCTTGCGAAGCCTGTACCCTTGGCTCTCGCCTGTGTTCTTAAGACACTTTCCCTCCTAAACTTCCTTGAAATCAAACCCTCCAAAGGGTCTCCTTTCATCCTCGGCGATGCTCGCAGGACTTTATGCATGGAAGCACTCTCACTCCTGAGCTTCTCTTCTCTGTAACCTTGAAAGGTTTCCTCGACCTTTGTGATTCCTATAGGATCTCTACACATACGAAGGTGCTATCCTTCCTGAGATTCTCTATTGCTTAGACCTCTAAGAAAATTAACCCTTTTTCTCTCTCTCAGATGGAGAATCTGATGCCCTCTTGGCAATCTCTTGCTCAAGCAACTCCTTTCTGAGTCTGCAGGGTATTCAACAACCCTGTGAAGATCCTCTCCTGGACTCTTCTCTAATCCAGAACTCAAAGGAGTTCTTTCCTGTGCTCTCTCTCTCTCTCTCTCTGCACACCAACTCAATTCCCTCCTGGTAGAGTCTCTCTTCATAGAATACCACAGTAATTATGTCTTCGCTTAATGAAATCAAACTAGATTTCTATTGTGCACTCTAGCACCTACTCAATGCCCTCCTGGCAGAGCTTCCAGAATCCTCAGTGACTCTGATTTCTCCTTGACCCCACAATGGAGTTCTCCTCTGCACTCTGTGCCTATGCTCAATGCCCTCCTGGAAGAGCTCTATAGAATCCTCGGTGATTTTATCTTCTTCTGAACTCGAACCAGAGTTCTTCTCCTCAATGCAACCCGTACATCTGCTCAATGCCTCCTGGCAAAGCTTCCATAATCCTCAGTGATTCTGTCTTTTTCTGTGTTTTCCTCTACATAGTGTTACCTCCAAGGTATTCAGCAACCTTGAGGTTCTTCCCTGGGTTTAAGACTTCAGCTAGTGCACCCTCCTGGCACGTCCTCATCTGAATCCGCAGAATTTAGAAGTGCACTCCTTGCACTGGCTCTCAGAACCTGCAGTGTTCTGTCACACCCTCTTGGCATGAAGCCACAAAGAACCCCAAGCTTGAAATCAAAGAACCCATGGATAGAAAAACCTATCTGTCCCTGCAAATGCACATCTACAACATATAAATAACACACAAAGACATTCATAAACACATAAAGACACACAAAAACTCATGCAGGAAATATGTTCTTTATATTAATATGAAGTTCTTCCTTTACAAGGTGTTCTTGAGCTCAGACTTTGACAGAGTCTTAGCTCCTTCTCTCCTCTCTAATGAATTATCCTACAGATAGAAAATGATCTTTTTTTTTTACAAAGAGGGGCTCCTCGAGCTCTTCCCTCCAAGCTACCTACTCTCATTAATTACATTCAATTTCAAAGAATGGTTGTCTAGTCCGAATCAGATCTAGATCCCAGCCTTACAACCATTAAAGGATATCTACATCTAAAGCCTGCATATAGGCATGGCCTTTTGTCTCTAACAACCTTACAAATATTAAATTCCCTTCATTCAAATTCAAAATATGAGAGGGTTTTCACCTCTCTTCCTTGAATGCACGCCTTGAATGCGCTGAGTGGGCTGGATGGCTGGCACATGGATGGCTTGGGAGCGATGCTCCTACATCAATACATTGGAGGTTAGGATGCACCACAAGTGTCGTAATTGCTTGAATATAATGGAGTTGGGAAATAATGTCGGAATGACCTTTTTTTAGGAGATTTTCCATTCAATGGGAACTAATGATCTCAGGGGAGCCTATTGTGATTCCTTGGAATTTATATTGTTGGCCTGCCTATTGGAATTGCATGGTTAATTCCTTAAAATTTGTGATGATGGGACCAAGAGTGCATAAACAGTCTGCACCGAACAAAATATCACAACCACCCATGTTAATAGAAAACATATGATATTTCAGGTTTTACTGCCCAATTTGGAGACACACATTTTCACAACTCCCCCCAAATTTCATGGAACCTCCATTGGCAATCATGATTTCAAATTTGTTGACTGCATGTATATAGAAATGGGTTTCTTGGGAAATATAACGATGAATAAAATTATGAGTGTTTCCACTGTCAATTAAGATGATGGACTTTCAATTCTTAATGTAGCCAATGAGCTTGAGAGTTTGGGGATTGGAGAAGCCAGCAAGAGAATTCAATGAAATGAATGGTTCTACTTATGGTTGGTTAGAGGGTGGGGTAATATCAGTTGGCTCAGGTAACTCTACTATAGGGGGGGTCTCGAGCTTCTTCTTCAAAACTATACTCAGATATGGCCATAAACAAATTTTGTTCCTTACACTTGTGCCAAAAAATGTTTTTTCATCACAATTATAACAAAGGTCCTTGAGTTGGCATTCGTCCATTTCAACCCATGTTAATTTCTAGATCTTGAGGGGAGTGGGAGGAGGGTCAGGGTTGGTAGGTTGAGTGCGAGGAATAAAGGAATGTTTGTAGGTTTGAGCAGAGACAATTTGTTGGGCTTCCTTAGCATGTTGAGTATATTCTAACCAAGTGTGAGGGTGATCCATGAGGACCTAGGATCGAATTTCCTCTTTGAGGCCACTGATAAAAAATTCAAGGAAGAACGCATCAGACATGTCTTTCGTTCTGAAATCCAAGTGTTCAAAGGAATATACAAATTCTTCCACTGTGTCAGATTGCTTCAACTTGGTCAAACGACCAAGATAGTGGGTGTTAGTGTCAAAGAAGTCATATAGCTCTACCACAAATTGAGTCTAAGGAACATACCCATGGTGATTATTTCTACAATATTTCCACCATTTCTAGTGTTTTAGATCCAAAATAGAGAACACCATAATGATGTTTGGCCAGATCATCAGTAATTCCATTCAAGGATAAATAATGTTCCATTTGAGTGACCCAACCAGTGGGATGAGATATGTCAAATTTGTTGACTTCAACTCGGGGAAGGCGCAGGTCACGAGGAAGGAAATTGGAATGAAGGTCCATATTATGGGAAGAGTTCTCACCTTGAGAGTGAGAAGGTTTTTCAAGGGAGGGAGATCCAAGGTTTTGTTTCAACCACTGGGTGAGGGAGTGAAAATCACCCTTAACCTCCACCAATTCACTTGTAACTTTGGCCTCGAAGGTGTTCAAGTGGGAATTATTGGAAGTCATTTAAGAGGTCAGTATTTGGATGTAATACCCCTATTTCCACCATATTGTAAATATAACTATAACTTTCCAAAAGACTACGGGAAGACTGAATATGTGTGGATGTTGGAATTGATTAACTTTTTTGTTATAAAAGGTAATGTATGTATTTTTGTTATTAAATAAAATGGATAGTGTTGTATATCTGCTGAAGGAGTTTTCTAAGTTAGATCATGGTGCATGAGAAATATGGTGAGGGGAACCGACAATGGTTGAGATGACCCCCACCAGACCAACACCTTACAAGATTTAAATTATTCATACCCAGAACAGTCCTCTGACCCTGACATAAATTACCAGTCAGGATGGTAGTTGTGAAGTCCTCCTCAAGAGTCAATGATGAGATGGGAAGAATAACCATCTGAAAAATGTCATGACCTGACCATGAAATGGGGATTCATACCCATGAAATCTTGTTGAGGAAGGAAATAAAAGAAGGTGATTCGTGGGAAGAAGGAGAGGATTGCGAAGGAGATGAATCGAGACACCGTTTTTCATGAAGGATAAGAGCGTGTGCAACTCTCTGGTTATGAAGAGAACTGGAAAAAAAGCTTACTCTGGGTGCAATAATTTTTTGGCAGCGTTTTCAGTCCAAGATGATAAATGGGGTTACAGAGAAGACAAGTGACTAAGGAAGCATTTGTTGCAATCCCCTTTGCTTGGTGGAGATAAACCATTTTTCCATGTTCCTATGGGAGGAGGAGAGTGGCCTCCATCCCTGAATCTCTTTGAATAAGAAGGAAGAGTCTCTCTCAGAGCATCATGATCTAGCTAGGGGGTGGCTAGCGATAAATCCATCTGTTAGTCACCAATACTTTTTTTTTCCTAAGGTCAGGGTTCTAAAATTAGAAAAGGAACTAAACAGTTTGGAGGCATGAAAAATTGACAGGAAGGTTAAAAATGGCACAAAGCAATTAAATTTGGCAAAGAAATAAATTAGATTGGTTCTGAAATAACTTTGATCATGGTCCATCAAAATCCATGACCAGAAAGCATTGCGGAGTTTGAAGTTGCAAGGGGGATAATTATGAAGGGTGGTACCGCAATCCAAACCATGGTTTCCATTGAGGGGTATGTGTCAGTGTCAGTTTAATTGAGGAATTATAAGTGGGTTGTTCCAAAAACGCCAATTCACATCTCCGCAAATTGAAAATTATAAAGTGTCAATGTGACATTCTCATTATTTATTATTTTCAAACATCGAGAACCATTGGAACACTCTCGCAACTGCCATTTTCTGTTGCAAACTAACTTTGCACCATTACAGTTCACTTCCATGTATTTATCTCGTCGCCATGAATCCCATAGTATTGTCAGTAACAGAGCAAGACCTTCAAGGTAACAGGGAATCTCTAATTGACCAATATTCATATGTATTTGATCTTGATATCATTATTTTTTCCATTTCTATGTCTTGAAGCAACTTGGCTGATATAAAGGGAAATAATATTCCATTTTTAAAAGCAGTCCAGGCCTCCATTGTCTCATATTCTATCGAGTTTTCTTTCCCATTTCTTGAATTCGTAGGTTGGTGTGTTGGGAAATATTCGCATTTAAAAAGGGTAATTTTAAATAAACATGGGTCTCAAGTCCTATGTAGAATAGATAGTCTGTTAGTTCGAGAGTCACTCAATATACCATAAGTTTTTTCCATAAATTTTGAGTCATTCAACAAAGAAAAGATGATTAGGGTTTATAGAGAATGTTAGCTAGAGTTCAAAAGCCAATTTCTACATCAAATCATTAAACCTGAACAAATGTTAGAGAGTTTGTCCTTACCAATGAATATCAACATGATGGTAATTTAATTTCAGTGGGTTTGCACCCTATTGAGTTAGGTCCTAGGTCTATATAGTGATAAATATGCTGTTGAAGTCATGCTTGGTTTTCTTTTGAATTTTTTCAAATCAGATTCAGGTTAGTGAGTCTGAATTAATTTTGATGAATTCCTAGCTGACACCATTGACAATCAGCTAGTGAATTTCCACTCTTTGAGACATTTCATATATTATACATATATGTTAAAGGTTTTCTTCGAAAGTATCCATGGAGAAATCCCTGAAGAGATTTTGTATCTACTGAATGTAAAAGAATCACTTTGCTCATATTCATCAATAAGGTTATGTAAAGAATATATTCTTTGATTTTTAATGTAATTTTACCCAGAGTTTTTGAAGACATGAAGATTCACCTGCAGCCAAATCCAGAAAACAGATTAGGAGACTAGGTAATTTTTATGCATTCAACAATGATTTGGGTATAAGGTTTTCATGAGTCTCCTTAATTGCTACCTACTTTCCTAAATCCTAGGATTTTTTCTCTTGAGTTCATCAGGCAGAGAATCATCTCTAAGAAAGAACTTCATCAAATTGCACAGAACCTCTAACATTAAATTCCCTTTTGTTATTCGTCCTTTTTTTGTTCATTCCAGATCATTTTTATCGCAAGTTAAGGCAAAGCTCAAAGATTTTGGTTTTTCAGAAATACAAGGAAGAAAATATGATCCACATTAGACCATATCTAAGAGAAGAAAGATGAATAAAAATGCACCTTATGAACATGAGTATGTTGAAGGCTTTGAAAAATTGTCTAATCTAGAAGTGTGTATTGATGTGGAAGCACCTTTGCAACAAGTACATACACAACAAGATCCTCAAAAGTTTGTGATTAAAATTCCCAAAGCCAATGTGTATAGCAAAATAAGTATTTCAGACACTATGGAAGTTGATGTTGAAGAAAATGCAAAAAAGAAGATGAAAATTATTCAACCAAAGAATATTGTAGATTTGGAAGATGAAGGACCCAGAGATCAAGTGAATTTGAACATTGTGGAAAGTTGTACCAGTATTGTAGAAGTTGAGGAAACAAGTCAGCTTGAAAGTGAAGGCAGCTGAAGAGCCTTTCACAGTAAAAAAATATTGTTTTGATAAAGCACCCAATACATTCTATTAGTCTAGAGAAGACCTAGAAAAACAATATGTTGAAAAACGAAATGTGGCTTTTGGTGAAATGAGGTATTTGTTTCTTGAAGTGGAAAAGGTTTCTCAACAAAAATAGTCCTTGTTCATTGTGAGGGATATTGAAAAAAAAACCTTTAATATTGTAATTTTAGAGGAGGATAAATTATTTGAGATGAAAATTGAATACGAAAAGACACGTTCCCTGAAAAAGTGCAATTCCATATGCAGACTAGTGATTTTTTGTATTCTGATTATTTGAGTTTAAATTTTAAAAATGCAAAGATGACATCCTTAGTTGAAAAATTATAAGGACAACTAAGACAAGAAAAATAAGCCAACAAAGATTTGAAAAATCAAATTAAAAAGATTGAGCCTGAAGGATCTCAATGTGTGAAGTCTTTATTGGATGAAAAAAGATAAAATAATTTAGAGTTTGAAGAAAAAGTTGAAAATTCTTGCTACAAAACATCCACAAAAAGAAGAATTGGTAGCTTTAGAGGAGGAAAAAGAAACATTTCAGAAAGAAGCACTAGATTATAAGGATAAGCTTTTGCAGATGGAAAAGGAAAATATGAAATGGTCTCAAGAAAAAGTAGACTTGTTGAATAGATCCATGGTTTTATCCCTTATTGCAGGAACTGGATCAACCACTGAAGACAATGTTTAGGATATGTCATAAGTCAATCTGAAAGAAGGAGAGATCAAAGGGTTCAAGGAAAACATGGAGAAATTGGAGCAGGAAGTGTGCACAAAGGATGAAAAGATATACCAAATTCAAAAGGAAAAGGTAGTCTTGTAGGAGAAGAATAAAATTTTGTTGCAAGGAGATAAACATATCATATGGGATTCTATAGCTATTGAGGTTGCTAAATTAAGATCATATTTGAATTTTGTAAACGATAAGGATAATATAGCAATCAAATCTAGACATAGATGCATTGTTGTTAATGAGACTTTATCCAAAAATCCATCTGAATGGGAAAACAATGTCATTAATCTTTTCAACTCAGTTCCCCCTGTAGATCTTCAGACCATCGGGGTAAAACAAAGGGCTATATTGATCATCTGGAAGAGAAGGATTATTGCGAAACATAATATTTTAAAATTAATCTTGAATAAAGGAACACAGATGGAACAAAGTGTACAAGATTTTAAGAATCTATTTGAAGAATTGTTCATAAAGGGATTTCCATCATTCTAGGATGGTAAAGGTAAGTTGCATGATCAAGAAGAATATAATGCACCCTTAACTCAGTCAATAATGGACCACTCCGAATTTGAAAGCTTGGAGGGGAGGTTTGAAAGGGGCTACTTTAGATGATAAACGGAGTACATATTTTGAAATTTTAAATCAGTTAAAGACATACAAACTTGGTATACCTATCATGTCTTATGCCACTTGTATTGACTTGGAAATTTGAATGAAAGAAATGATAGATTATGAGATTCCTTTCGAATTGCAATGGAAGGAAATAGTTAGATTGAGCAAGACCAAATATAATTTCCCAGGATAAAGTAAATGATTTCCAGTTGTCGACAAAGGGGCAGCAAATCAAATGAAGACACAATCAAGGTCAAAGAACGAAGATAAAGGACCAAAATGAATGAATGTATGAAAATTCCATATTTTGTGAACTGATATTTTCTATTCTAGTGTAATCGGTTCAAACCGAATGAAACAATTGTTGTATAAATATTGTACGTTCTGATGTATTTGAGGTTGGCAGAAGTACAAAGGATGAATTGTACTAATCATTGTAACATTTCATGAATTTGAATGAATAAAAGTGGAGATGTCCAGATATTTTTCATACCAAAGATTTATGTGGCGATGACTTGAAGTATGTGCTTCCTTTTATGTGTGTTTTTCTAGTTTGTTGTCTCTTCATCTGCAAATTTTCATATGTTTAAAATTGGATGTTAAAGGGTCTCAAATTCATCTAAATGGTGATTTAGATCCAAAAAATTTTGAATTCTATTTTTTTTTCTTAACTCATCAAAATTCATCTCTCATGGTGCCCTAATTGATGTTATATTTTTATTCTTTCTTCCATCTTATCACAACAAATTAAAAGACTGAAAGTTCATCACCTACCTTGCCTTTGCTTCTTTGAGAGATCTACCTACCATTCAATGTGTTCATTTGCTTTAAAATATTGAGTCCATTGCCCAAATAAATCCCTTTCTTCTTGCCATAAAAACCTTTAAAGTCCCGTCACCTATTAAAAAACCTATCCAACGATATTCAAAGAATATTTAACTTTAGAGAAAAAGTGACAAGAGAGATCCCTCTCAGAACTGAAAGGCTAGTTTGAGCTCTAAAGTGGTTTTGTGGTTACCTTTGTGAGTTGCCTCCTCATCCTAGGAAATTGACTTAGTGTTAACACCATACAGGAGTTTTTGTGCCTACAGTTGGGTAGAAACCGACACCTCTCTCAACAATTGCTTCAATATCACTTGTTTGATAAGTATTCCTTATACTGTGTACTAGAATTTAAATGAGTGGTTGGATTTCTGTGTCTATGACTGAAATTTGCATTGTTTGAGTAATCATTAGAAATTCCTACTATTTTATGTGAACCCTTTTATTTGAATGGTTTTTGTTTGCCTCTACTTAGAAACAGGAAAACTATTAGACATGGGTCCATATATGAATTTAAGAATAGGTTTATGATTTTTGTGATGGTTGGAATATCCTTAAGGGAATTGTCCCAAGGATTGATTTTGTAATGTAAGAGTTGGGGTAGACTTCACTGGAACACTTTTTTCATGTCAACCCCTTCACAAAATTTAAGCTTTGTGGAATAAGGGCGCCTCCTTCAAACCGTTTGTCTGTGTGACCAAGGACTCATTCCCACATCCCTAACCAAATCACATCTAAGAGTTGAGTGTGCAATAGGGGGTCCATATGAACATGACCTTGGAACCCTTCACTAGGTCTGAAAGGAGCTAAGCTATTTTGGGTTCGGAACTTCGGGAGTTCGGAGCTCCAAGATGTTATGACTTTACATACTTTGAAACCAACTGAAGGAAACCTGCTAGTATGGTTACCGATGAAGTTGACCGATATATGGTGGTTTCCTTTACTATGATGGTGGGACCTGTCCCCACATTAAACCCTGGCCCACTTCCCAGTCGTAAAGTAACATGAGACGTAGATCTAAGGATATTTGGGATATTCCCTGATTATGGAATCTACATCATGATCAGTTTGACGTTGACCACTCCGGGAGAAAGGGAGTGTTAAATGGGTGGAACCCCCGAATGTAAAACTCATGAACTGATGAGAACCATAGATCCAAGGATGCTTCGGGATCTCCCATGAATGTTGGATCTACATCATGGTCAATCTGGAATTGACCACTTCAGGAGAACAAGAATGTTAAATAAGAGAAACCCCCAAACATTGAAGTCACAAAGAGACAAGGATTGTTGATCCAAAGACACGTCAGGATCCCTCCTAACCATTGGATCTAGACTGTGGTCAGCCCGACACTGACCACTCCGAGAGTAAAAAGGAAACTACACAACGGAAAACCCCGAACCCCAAAGTCACGAAGTGACGAGGACCGTCGATCCAAGTACGCGTTGGGATCCCTCCTGACCATTTTATCTAGACCATGGTCAGCCTGATGCTGACCACTCTAGGAGTAAAATGGAAATTACACAGCAGAAACCCTGAACGTCGAAGTCATGAAGCAACAAAGGTCGTAGATATATGGATCTACATGAACCCATATCGATCGTGGGATATAAGGGGTATTGGGAGGTTGTTGGCAGGTGTTTGGAATTCAAAAATTTGTGATATGTTTTAGGTAGGAGAGTCTAGAGGCTCCTGAAGGGTGTCTTTTCAGAGTGACATGGCATGATGAAATCACCTAGGGTGACATGGACCTATGTTCGACATGCCACATGTCACCTTTATTCAGGATTTTTACAAACCTTATATGCCAATTGGAATGTTACACATGTCACCCATTGATGGGGCCACATGTCATCTTAGCCATTTTCCACGTGTCAATCCCTTGGCAGATGCTCACTTGTCCTAATAGTTGGTGGAATACCCTGGGGCATTGGGAGTTCGAGACTTCGGGAAATTTGGGATGTTGGAATGTTGGGGTTAATAAACTGAAGGCCTAGAACCACATGTTCGTGCCTCTGTGTTTAAAGCCTCATCACGTGTAAGTGTGGATCCTTTGGGAGTTTAGGAATTTGGAACTCCTGAGGTTTAGAGTGGTGTATTGGATAAGTCGAAACAGATCGAAGGAATGAATTTACTTTCCCTCTCCTGCAAGCTGTCAAAACAATTTAAATGTAATTAATTAAATGAAAGGGTCCCTCTCTAAGACTCTAGCATTCGGGATATTTGGGTTCATAAGAACATGAGGAGGAGCTTCACCGAAGTTCGAAGACTTAGGAACTAATTAATATTAATGAGTCCAATTTCCCTTGGAGATTTGGTAAGGAGTGGGATTTCACTATGCTAATGGTTAATTAACCTAGTAGGCCTATAGGAGCTAGAAAAAAGTCAACTATAGCTTGGAAGAGTCTTCATATACTATGATGATGTGTAGTGTTGGGTGACATGGAAACACATTGGTACCATCCTGCTGAAAGAGACTCTAGTTAATAAAGGATTAAAGAAATTCAAAGGGCCATAACTTGCAATCCAGAACACATGTTTGTTCAAAATTATAGTCATTGGATAACCCTCGCCAAACCAAAGATGGTGAGACCCTAGTTATAAGGATTCGAGGTGATTGAGAAAAGTGAAAATTTGATGCCCCATCCCTTAAAAAGGTACTTAGGGGTCAGGTGTGTTACAAAGTGGTATCAGAGTAGGTAACAACTCTTGGCCTACTTGGGCTCATGAACGAGGAACATAAAAATATTATTAGAGAACTTTTCAGGGGTAATACCCTATCTTACCCCATTCATAAGAAACTTAAATAAACCATTGTTGAAAAGAGGAATGGAAATTTATATTGTCATTATATGTTTTGAAAGTCTAAACTATGTCATTCTAGCGTTCCAAATAAAGAAGCTGACTTCACCTTATAAATTGTATGTGTTGTTCATAAACTAGTAGATAATTAACTAACATAAAATATTTTATTAGCAATCAAGTAGTCAATGGACAACAAGAAAAATATAGCATAAAGGATGGTGACACACCATGAGTTGGGGGAAATCTCCCATAATAGAAAAGAAGAATCTGATGAGAGGAGGGCGATGGAAACCCCTCCATATTTGGCTGAAACTGTAAGAATCCTTATGGCGGAATTAGAGAGTTGTAAGGCTGACAATGAAAGATTGATAAAAGAACAGGAAAAATAGACTGAAATTAATGCAGTCCTACTACAAAGCCTATTAGATATACACAGGTAGTTGCAACATGGACCAATAGCCAGTAATGTGGAAATACATCATACTAAGAAAACTTAAAGTCCACCTGAGATACAAAATGATGGTCCTGAAAGTGGCCATACAAGGAGGAACACCTCAAAGAAGGCCCAACATGGAGCCAAGAGACACTCAATGAAAGAATATTCTAGTGAGGAAACTAACAACTCCAAGGAATCTTCTAGTAGCAAAACTAGTTCACGTTCCAAAAGGAGAAGAAAGAAGAGGAAACATTCCAAGATCCATGACCCTGAAGAGTTTAATAAATCCAAACCACCCACTTTCGATGGAGAAATTAAAGATGAGGGAGAAGTAGAAGATTGGATACTAGGCTTGACTAAGTACTTCAAAGTCTATGACTACTCTAAAAGCTTAAAGGATTGAATAACCATTTTCAAATTCAATGTAAAGGCCTCCATTTTGTGGGAGGACTTAGGAATGTGAAAGGAATCCATGAGAAGGACTTGTCATGGAAACAATTTGAGAAGTACTTCAATAAGAAGTATCTGTTGGAAAAATATTTTGATGCGAAGACCAAGGATTTATATCAACTCAATCTAGGGAAACTCACAATAGACGAATATATCAACAAATTTCTTGAGCTAATAAGGTATGTTCCCTACATAAAGGATGAAAAGGTAAAGATGCAATTATTTATTAGTGTATTTCTTCAGTCCTTCCAAGGTATAATTGAATTTAATGAACCAAATACTTTAGAAGACATTATCCGGAAGGCAAGGTACTTCTATGAGAAATTCAAGAATAAGGAAGAACCTCATAAGGACTGGAAGGAGAAAAGTAATTTAGGATTCAAGAAGAAGGGATTTAAATCCTCAATATTTAATAATCATGGGAAAATTTCTAGGATGATCCTTCTTACTAAAAGTGTATACCAACATAATTTTCCATATCATAGTGGTAATAAAACCTTTGGAACAACCCCAGGTAATATTGATAATACCGAGAGAGAAACATTGAAATGTTGGGGTTGTGGAGAAGAACATATACTAAGGTACTTCCCACATATGCAACAGGAAAATAACAAGTTCTAAAACATTCATGAGGCTACTACAGTCAATGATGTGGCTAGGAGCATGCCACAAATTTATGCAGACTTGGATAATAGACAAGATGACCACCAAGCTTCAATGGTGGATATGGAAGGTATGATTTCCAACCATCTAGTTTCCATTTTAATTGACCTTGGTTCTAATATGAGTTATGTTTCCCCTCAAACAATTGAGAAATGTAAATTGTAACAAGTAAAACATGTTACATCATGGTTGGTACAACTAGCCACTGGAACAAAAAGAAAGGTAACAAAGGCCATACCAACATGCCAATTGATTATGAATGGATTACCCACCCAAGAAACCCTAAAAATTATCTCTTTAGGATCCTATGACCTACTGATTGGCATGGATTGGTTGGCCTCCCATAAAACCAAGTTGGACTATTACGATAAAAATTTGGAGTGTGAAGATGATGAAGGGAGAAAAATAACCCTACAAGGAATTCAAAATCTTCTCCTAGTGAGACAAATATCAACCCTTCAAGTAAATAAGTATTGTAGAAAAGGGTGTCCTTTGTATGAAATACAAGTGTTGAACTATGTTGAGAACAATAAACCAAGCCTAGAGGACCATCCCATATTAAGAGAATATAAATATGTGTTTCCAGAAGACATGCCAGGTCTACCTCCAAGAAGAGATATTGAATTTTCAATAGAACTTGTACCCAGAGTGGTAGCAGTGTCTAGAGCACCCTATAGAATGAGTACACTAGAACTAGTGGAGCTAAAACTGCAGCTAAAGGAGATGTTGGAAAAAGGTTACATTCGGCCTAGTGTGTCTCTATGGGGAGAACCAACCTTGAATGTGAAAAATAAGGATGGAACAATCATGTTGTGCATATACTATAGACAACTTAATAATATGACCATTAAGAATAAGTATTCCTTGTCAAGGATCGATGACTTGTTTGACCAATTAACAGGTGCTACATTTTTCTCCAATATTGACTTGAGGTATGGATACCACCAAGTAAGAATTAAGGATGAATAAATCCACAAAACATCCTTTAGGACAATATATGGGAACTATGAATTTGTGGTGGTGCCATTTGGGCTTACCAATGCACCTGCCACTTTTATGTGCTTAATGAATAATGTACTCATTAAGTTATTGGACAGATTTGTGTTGGTTTTCATTGATGATATCCTAATATATTCTAAGAGTAGGGAAGAGCATGAAGAACATCTCAAGTTAGTGATTCCAGTGATAAGAGAACATCAACTCTATGCTAAGTTTAGTAAGTGTGACGTTTTCCAAAAGAAAGTCCATTACTTAGGCCATGTTATTTATGAAGAAAGAGTGACAGTTGACCCTGAAAAGATCAAATCCATTATGGATTTGCCTACCAAAAAATATGTATATGAGATCATATCCTTTATGGTTCTATCATGATACTATAGAAGTTTCATAAAGGGATTCTCCAAGATCAGTTTCTGAATCAACTCCCTTCAGAAAATGGGATTTAAATTCATTTGGAAATCAAAATGTGAAGAGACATTACAAAAACATAAATACCTTCTAACCAATGCACTTGTGCTGAAGATTGAAAACCCAAACAAGGAATTCCTTGTGTGTATAGATGCTTGCAAGGAAGGGCTCATGGGAGTCTTTATGCAAGAAGGACATGTGATTTTCTACAAATACAGAAAATTGAATGAGCATGAAATCAATTATGTGACCCACTATTTGTGATTGGATTCCATAGTACATGATTTAAAAATGTGAAGGCATTACCTCCAAGGTAGAAGATTTGTTCTTATGACAGACCATAGTGGGTTGAGATATTTGTTTGATCAACCAAAACTCAATGGTAGATAAGTAGATCGATGGATGTCCTTAGTGAGTTTGATTTCGAAATCGAACATATCAAAGGAAAATAAAATAGGGTGGTTGATGCCCTTAGTAGAAGTATGAAACTGATTCACTTGGAATCTATAAGAACCTATGAAACAAATGTCAAGGAGAGATTCAAAAGTGCACAATAAAAAAATGCATTTTTCAAGACTATGAAATCATACTTAGAGCAAGAGCCCACAGGGATGAAGTATGAGGGTTATAAATTTTTGAATCATGGCCTGCTAACTTACAAAGGTAGGTTGTATATCCCAAACTGTGATGACTTGAAGAGGTTCATAATGGATGAACTACAAAAAATACCATATACCTGTCATCTTGGTTATCACAAAATGATCACAACCACTAGGAAACTATTTTATTGGCCTGGACTGAAAAAGGTTATAGCTAATTACTTAGATAAATATGTATAATGTCAGTAGGTTAAGGTAGATCATCAACATCTAGTAGGGATGTTGTAGCCCCTACCAATCCCAGAATGGAAATGGGAACATCTCCATGGATTTCATCACAGGGTTTACCAAAATCAACCAAACAAAATGACACCATCATGGTAGTTGTTTACAAACTAAGCAAGGTTACTCACTTTATTCTCATCAAATCAACTTGCAAGGAAATAGATATTGCCAGTATTTTCATGAAAGAAATATTTAGACTGCATGACATTCCTAAGGAAATAATATCCGACAGAGATAAAAAATTTACTTCAAACTTTTGGAAATCTCTGTTTGTTGGTTTTGAAACTAAATTACTATATAGTACAGCCTATGACCCTCAAATTCATGGGAAAATAGATGAGGTAAACCAAGTATTAGAGGAAATGTTAAGGATGCATGTAATGAACCATCGAAATAAGTGGGAAAACTACTTACCACTCGTAGAGTTTGCTTATAACAATGGTTATCAAGAGTCATTGAAGATGAGCCCTTTTGAGGCCCTCTATGGTAGACAATGCAATATTTCGATCAACTAGAATAACCCAGTAGAAAAAATTATAATCAGGCCAAACATGCTAAAAGAAATGGAACAACAAGTATTTCAGATAAAATAGAATCTGAAAATAGCTCAAGATAGAAAAAAAATCTATGCAGACAGAAAAAGGACTCCTCGATGTTTCAAAGAAGGAATCTTCAAGTTAGGCCCAAAAAACGTTCCCAAAGACTGCGAACATGTGCTAAAATGGCACCTCAGTATTTTGGACCATTTGAATTTTTGGATAGAGTGGTACCTGTAGCATATAGACTATCACGTCCTCCCATAGTGAAGGCACATAATGTTTTCCATGTTTTGTTACTAAAGAAATATGTACATGATTCTAATAATATAATTGATTTGTCTGTGATTCAGGTGGAACTAGAGGGAGAATTCCTTCCAAAACCACAATGCATAATAGATAGGAAGGAAATATCACTTAGGAACAAAACTGTTGCATAGGTCAAGGTGCAGTGGAAACACTTTGGTCAACATGAAGCTACATGGGAAATGGAGGATTCCATGAAACTAGCATACCCATTTTTGTTTAGTTATGTACATACAAATCACATCGATAGGTAGAACATCGAGGATGATGTTCCTTTAAGGGGGAAGGGATTATAATACCCCTGTTTCCCCCAGCTTATAAATATAACTATAAATTTCCAAAAGACTATGGGAAGACTGAATATGTTTGGATGTTGGAATTGATGAATTTTTTTATTATAAAAGGTCATTTATGTATTTTTGTTATTAAATAAAATGTATAGTGTTGCATAATTGTTGAAGGGTTTTTCCAAGGTAGCTAATGATGCATGAGAGAGATGGTGAAGGGAACCAACAATGGTTGAGATGACCCCCATCAGACCAGTACCTTACTGGATTTAAATTATTCAAACCAAAAAAAATCCTCTGACACAAAAATAAATTAACAGTAAGGATGGTAGTTTGTAAGTCCTCCTCAAGAGTCAATGAGGAGATGGGGAGAGTACCCATCTAAAAAACTTCCTGAACTGACAACAAAATGGGGATTCATACCCAAGAAATGTTGTTGAGGAAGGAAAGAAAAGAATGGGATTCATGGGAAAAAGGAGAGGATTGCGAAGGAGATGAATTGAGAGACCATTTTTCATGAAGGAGAAAAGCGTGTGAAACTCTCTTGTTCTAAAGAGAACAGAAAAACAATATTACTCTGGGTGCAAGAAGATACTAACATCATTTTCAATCCAAGATGATAAACGAGGTTGCAAAGAAGATGAGTGACTGAGGAAGAATTCATTGCAAGCCCCCTTGCTTGGTGGAGAGAAAATTGTTTTTCCATGTTCCCATGGGAGGAGGAGATTGGCCTCCATCCCTGAGTGTCATTGAACAAGAAGGAAGAGTTTCTCTCAAAGTATCATGATCTAGCTAGGGGTTGTTCAGAGGTAAATTTGTCCAGGAGTTGTTGTGCCTATGGCTGGGTGGAAATGGGAACCCCTCTCAGAAGTTGCTTCACTATCGTTTGTTTGATAAGTATTCCTTATCATGTGTACTAGAATTGAAGTGAGTGGTTGGATGTCTATGTCTATGACTAAAATTTGCATCGTTTGATTAATCATTAGAAATGATTATTGTTTTTCTGTGAACCCCTATATTTGAATGGTTTATGTTTTCCTCTACTTAGGAGTAAGACAACTATTAGACATGGGTACTCAGATGAATTTAAGAATAGGTTTACTATTTATGTATTGTTTGGAAGATCCTTAAGGGAATTGTCCTAAGGATTTATTTTTTAATGTAAGAGTTGGAGAAGACTTCACTAGAACACTTCAGTCATGTTGACCCCTCGAATTTACCTTCACAAGTCACTAAATTCGATCTCTGTGGAAGGAGGGAGCCTCCTTCAAAGAATTTGGATGTGTGACTAAGGGCGCATGCCCACAACCCTAACCAAATCACGACTAAGAGTTGAGCATGTAGTAGGGGATCCATATGACTAGGACCTTGGAATGCTTCACTAGTTCCTAAAGGAGATAAGTTATTTTGAATTCAGAACTCCGAGAGTCTGGAGCTCCAGGATGTTATGACTTTACAACCTTTGAAACCAATCGAAGGAAACCTGCTAGTACAATTACTGACAAAGTTGACCGACATCTGGCGATTTCCTTGAATATGACCATCGGACCTGTCCCCCTGTTAAACCCTGAACCACTTCTCGGTCATAAAGTAATGCAAGTTGTAGATATGGCGATCTTTAGGATCTTCCCTAACCGTGGGATTTACATCGTGGTCAGTCTGGCATTGATGACTCTGGGAGAAAGGGAGTGTTAAATAGGTGGAACCCCCAAATGTCAAACTTGAAAAGTGAAGAGAACAATAGATCTAAGGATGCTTTGGGATATCCCCTGACCATTGGATCTATGTCATGGTCAATCTGATAATGAACACTTCAGGAGAACAAGAATCTTAAATGTGTGAAACCCCCGAAAGCCAAATTGGTGAAGCGATGAGGACCATCGATCCAAGGATGTGTCGGGATCCCTCCTGACCGTAGGATCTAGACTGTGGTCAACTTGGCATTGACCACTCTAGGAGTATAAAGGAAATTACACAACAGAAACCCCCGAATGCTGAAGTTGTGAAGTGACGAGGACTGTCGATCCAAGGATGCATCGCGATCCCTCTTGACCATTAGATCTAGATTGTGGTCAGCCCAACACTGACCACTCCGGGAGTAAAAATAAAATTACACAGTAGAAACCCCGAATGCTAAAGTCGCGAAGAAATGGAGGCCATAGATATATGGATCTACATGGACCCATATAGATCGTGGGATATAAGGGGTATTGGGTGGTTACTGGTGGGAGTTCATACTTTGGAACTCCAAGAGATTTCACAGGTAGGAGAGTATAGAGGCTCACGGAGGGTGTCTGTTTGGAGTGACGTGGAACGCTGACGTCACCTAGGGTGATATGGACCTATGTTCGACAAGCCATGTGTCACCTTGATTCATGATTTTTACAGAATTTGTATTCCAATTGGAACATGACACATGTCACCCATTGATGTGGCCACATGTCATATCTACCTTTTGTTGCATGTCAATCCCCTTGGAACTTGCTCTCTTGGCCTAATAGTTGGTGGAATACCTCGGGGCACTGGGAGTTCAGGAATTTGGGAAATTTGGGATGTTGGAACGTTGGGGTTAATCAGTCGAAGGGCTAGACCCACCTGTCCCTTCCTCTACATTTAACACATCATCACGTGTAAGTGTGGACCCTTCAGGATTCCGATAATTTGGAACTACGGAGGTTTGGAGTGGTCTACTGGATAAGTCAAAATGGAATGAAGGCCCATATTTACTTTCTCGCTCCTATAGGTTTTAGAAACAATTTAATGGTAATTAATTAAATGAAAGGGTCCCCTCTCTAAGACTCCAAAATTTGGGAGATTTTGGTTCATAATCACATGAGGAGGAATTTTTCCAAAGTCCGAAGACTTAGGCGCTAATTAATATTAATGAGTACAAGTTCCCTTGGAGTTTTGGTAAGAAGTGGGATTTTGTTGTGCTAATGGTTAATTAACCTAGTAGGCCTATAGGATCTATACAAATGTCAACTTCAGGTTGGGAGAGTCTTCATATACTATGATGATGTGTATTTTCGGGTGACAGGGAGCCATGTGGGTACCACATGGCTGTAAGAGACTCTAGTTAATAAAGTCTTAAAGAAATTTGAAGTGCCATAACGTGCAATCCATAACACATTTCTGGAAAAAATTATTGCTATTGGCTAACCCTCGTCAAACCGAAGACGGTGAGACCCTGGTTATAAGGATTCAAGGTGATTGAGAAAATTTCAAATTTTATGCCCCACTGATCCAGAAATGGATCTCGAGACCAAAATGGGTCCAGGAAGGCCTAAAAAACAAAGTGCTCAGAATGGATTTAAAATGGCCGTGTGTGTAGGCCACCTCTATAAGAACCCAATGCAACTTGAACGAGCTCCAACGAGCTTCATATGCAAAAGATATCACGATATGTTCGTTTGGCCAAACAAGCAAAAAAATGTTGTATGTATAGTCCGTACAGTGATGACGTGGAAGTTGATTGTATAGGTCATATGGTCATACCGTGACATGGAATATGTGTTAGATGTTGACTGGGAAGACACATGTTGACAGTTGGATGTATTAGCACTTGACACATGTAAGTTTATGGAGAAGTGGTAAGGTGCCACGTGGCCCAATCATGGGCTTCCATGTGGCACCCATTTATTGGTTCGTTTGCATTGGAAAAAGTTGGAGTCCACCGGGAAAATTTGGGGCACTACTTTGTTGGCCCCTGGTCATGTGCTATGAACCAAGTGTCTGCACCCCCAAGCTCCACGCACCCAAACTGGTGGTTGGACCTCAGTTTTAGCCATTGGTTATGCCCTTGGTCGGCGGGCTAGCCCAACTGATTGGACACTAACCCTCTTATCCACACCAACAAATGATACAAAGCTAGGTCATATGGAGTGGACTCATGGAAAGTTTCAGGGGGCTGGGGAATATACCATACAGTGTGTGAATAGATGTAGAACATGGTTATATGTGTGTATTCATATGGTAAGGTTTGTGTCAGGGCTAGGGATAGGCCCCAACCCTTACTCCGCCCAACGAACAACACGTATCACTTTATATATTAAATTGCAACATTGTATAATAAGTACCAATGCAGGTAGGCTAGTAGCCCGACCCCTGCCAAACCACTCACCACTCAGACTGGAGGTCATGGGTTCGACTCTGGTGGACTCCAAATTTTTCCAATACAAATGAACCAATAAATGGGTGCCATGTGGTATCCCATGACTAGGCCATGTGGCACCTTACCACTTGCCCACAAACTGACACATGTCAAGCATTGATTCATCCAACTATCAGCACGTATCTACCCAGTCAGCAACCAACACATATGTCACGTCACTATATGGTCGTACGACTTGTACAGTTAGCTGCCACATCAGAACTGTACAGACTGTATAGTCAACATTTGTTTTGCATGTTTGGCCAAATGAAAAGATAGCAATAAATTTTGCATATGATGTTCTTTTGAGCCCGTTCAAGTTGTGTTGGGTTCATATCGATGATTCCTACACACACATCCATTTTTACGCCATTCTGAGGAATTTTATTTTTAGGCCTTCCTGGACCCATTTTGGTCTCGAGATCTAATTATGGATCACACCTCCCCACTAAATGCCTTTTGGTCCTCCAAAAGGTTACTAACCAGCCATCAAGTGCGGGATAGGCCACCCCACTTTTTCTCTATCTTTAAAATCTGTCCTGTGCACCCATTTATTTTTCCCAAAACTCCTTAGTTAACAATCACCATTAACTCATTACTCATTGTTGTCATTTATAACCAGTTCAATGTCAACACATATCAACAATATATCATCAACAATTCATCACCACAAGGAACACAAAGAACACAGAATGTATGTACAATTTTCTTTTTATTACGGACTACAATCCCTGGGGTTTTTCAGCAACAATTGAATAGAGTACAACTCTACAAGAGCACCAACTATATAATGCAAGACTCATCTTACACCCTCAGCACCAACTGAGATGAGGCAACAATCTGCAATAGATATCAATCTGTACCATAAACAAGTGCATCAACCATGCACCAACCTGTGCCAAACAAACTGTAATCAACCTGTACCATAAACAAGTACATCCAACCATGTAACAAGTATATACCAATCATGTGTCAAATAATTATCAACAATTACTCATCAATATGTACCAACATCATCAACTATACACCTCATGTATGTGCCAACTCATCAACTGCTTGTCTCAACCATGACTAGTTTTGGATTAGTCAACAACCCTAACTTGAAATAATCATAGCTTTGTACATGTACTGAATAAATATCTAAAACTGATACAAAATTTTCTTTGGTGTGTTTTATACAATTCCTCCAGGTGTCACTACTTGGAACCTCTCAGAAAAGGCATTATAGGAAAAATGGCACACCTTGTTGAATTCTAGCTTATTCTAGAGAGCGACCTTGTAGAGCGTGCCCTGCATGAAATATTTTTTGAATTGATCTAAAAATATTAAAAATAATAATAAAGAATATAATATAACTAACAAAATTTTTCTCACTGAATTTGGATCTGTTATGAATAAGTTATAACATTTTTACCCGAAACACTTGTTTTAGACTAATTTCAGAACTAACGGCAAACCCTATTTTCCACAGAGTGTATCTACAAAAATAAAACGACCCACAAGCTGAATTGTTTAAGACATATACTTGGATATGTTTCCTCATTGGAATATCAATATCATGGTCTGAATCATTATAGAAATAAAGTTATTACAAAAATGGTGAGATGACCTGTAAATAACATACTTTAGAAAGCATCATGAAAAAAATTTGTCCTCCCTTGAATTCCAACCCTCTTTTCTTCACATTCCTTTTGAAATTCGGCTTATATATCCTTTGGTTACCTTAGTCACCTATATATATTCAATATGCTCGAGTGTTCCACACCAAAAATGCTCAAGAAGGTCTCACAAGAAGCTCTCCATCAATACTCCAAAAGATATTCTCACAAGAAGCTCTCCATTGATCCACAAAAAGGATGATCTACAAG
>JZKD02S1643472.1:423110-437154 GCA_000966675.3 Picea glauca
TCTTCCTCTAGATGCTTCTTTTTAGTATAAATAGGAGTCGAGGGTATGAGAACCCTAGCTTGGATATTATTGTAACAGAGCGCTACTCGATTGGAGGTTGCCCCCTCAAAGAGGCTTGTGAACATTGCTATCAGATTCAAAGTGCTATTTCTGTTGCTATTTCGTATATCATTTCTGTGTATTGTGAAGATTATGCTGGATATTTTACTGTTGTTCTGTCATTTCTAGCATTTCGTTTCTGTTCTGCATATTTTATATATCTGGTATCTTTCACTTTCCTAGTAGGGTCCTAGGGGGGACATGTATGCCCCCCCCCAGTTATGCGTAGCATTTGGCCACAGGCGGTAACCCGAGGCAGAGCCCCAAATTTGTTTTTGGGCAGTTTTTGCTATTTTTAGCGAATTTTGCTATTTTTAGTGGTTTTGTAAATTAATCTCGGATTAAGGGATTAGGGTTTTGGTATCTATGGGATACCTAGAAACATTGTATATATATATATATATATATATATATTGTATGGTGAATGGTTCAATTAGATATAATGAATATAAGAAAGGTTTTCCCGGTTGAGGGTTTCTGGTATAAATCTCTGTGTACTATGTGAATGAGCCATTGATTAATTTATGCTTTGCTTAAGAATATATATGCATTGATTTACTTCGCAGGTTTAAAACTTACATGTGTTATCAGAGCTCATTTTTGGCTTCAGAGGGATGCCTTTATTGTTGAGGGTTTGGATTGGTCTTGATAGATCAATTTTATCTTAGGTTTGTGATAAACTTGGGTTTAGTGGGAGATTTTGCAGTGGAGATTCGAGTATAGAAAGAGGAATGGTGAGCTCATCTAGAATCGAGATAGAGAAGGTCAATGGTAAAAACTTTGAGCTATGGATGCTCAATATGGAGGACCTTCTTGTAGACAAAGAACAATGGATCATTGTGGATCTTGGTAAACAACCTACTGGTACATTGTCTACTAGCACACAAGTTACTAGTACACAACCTACTAGTACACAAACTACTAGTACACCAGCGAATGATATGTCGAAGGAAGATTGGGAGAAGTTGGATAGAAGAGAAAGGATTACTATTTGACTCTACCTGGCAGATTCGGTTTTGTTGAATGTCTCGAGAGAATCTACAGCCAAGGAACTATGGGATAAGTTGGGGAATTTGTATCAATCAAAGTCCTTGGTAAACAAGTTGTTTCTTCGAAAGAAGTTGTATCATCTTAGGATGGAAGATGGATATTCTGTGACAGAACATCTAAATGCATTTAATACTTTGGTAAGTCAACTTGTCTCTGTTATTATTATGATTGCAAAAGAAGATAAGTGTATTGCTTTGTTATGTTCTTTTCCAGACTCTTGGGATAATCTGGTTGTAGAAATTGGTAGTACCACTCAATCTACATTGAAGTATGAGGATGTAGTTTCATCCTTGTTATCTGAAGAGAAGAGGTGGAAAATCATGGATAGTCATAGCACATATGATTTATTTGTAAGAGGCCATACCCAAGACAGGAATCCTAGTTAACCTTCAGGGGGGAGATCTAAATCTACAGGTATATCTAAGCCTCCAGGAAAGTCTTTGAGAAAATGCTAGAAGTGTGGTAAAACAGGGAATTATAAGAAATATTGCAAGTCTAAGAAGGTTGATAAACCAAAGGGATTTGATAGTACCTCTTCCACAGAGGTGGGAACCTCCACTTAAGAAGGAGGTGATGTTTATCTGGAATCTATAAGTACACATGCAGACTATGATGTATGGTTGATCGACTCAGGTGCATCATACCATATGAATCCTCACAGAGAGTGGTTCTTTGAATATGAAAAATACGATGGTGGTGATGTATTCCTAGGAGATGAATCGACAACAAAAATCTTTGGACGTGGAAGGGTTAAGTTGATGCTAAAAGATGGAAGGATTAGAACTCTCCCTGGGGTTCTACACATTCCAAAACTAGCCAGGAGCCTAATATATGTAAGAAAGATGGATGGTGCAGGAGTGGATACTGTATTTGGAAAGAACACTTGCAAGATGGTATGAGGAGAAATGGTGTTGATGAGGGGATTTCGATGTGGAACTCTATACAAGTTGCTGGGAAGCACTTATAATAATGGGTGTAACAGTTTTGTTGTCCCTGAATAGAGAAATAAAGAAGACAAGACCAATATTGTCCCTGGAAAGAAGACCATCCTGTGGCATCAAAGACTGGGACATATTGGAGAAAAGGGCCTTTGAATACTACACGATAAAGGTATGGTTGAAGGTATGTCTAATTGCACTCTAGATTTTGATTTCTGTGAACATTGCATATATGGTAAACATAAGCGAGTAATATTCCCATCTGGTGCTACAAGAACAAAGGGGATCTTAGAGTTGATACACAGTGAT
The DNA here is from genome assembly GCA_000966675.3 of Picea glauca. Taxonomy (NCBI): domain Eukaryota; kingdom Viridiplantae; phylum Streptophyta; class Pinopsida; order Pinales; family Pinaceae; genus Picea; species Picea glauca. Next base: position 425,507 of record JZKD02S1643472.1, read on the forward strand.
GTGTTTGGACCTGTTCTTGTTCCATCCCAAGGTAAATATATGTATTATGTTTCATTCATAGATGATTTTTCAAGGAACACATGGATTTATTTTATTATAAAGAAATCTGAGGCATTTGATAAATTTAAAGAGTTTAAGGCTCTAGTAGAAAATCAGACAGAGAAGAAAATAAAGGTATTGAGAACAGATAATGGTGGAGAATTCTATGGAAATGAATTCGAAGAATTCTGTAAGAAGTGTGGTATAGAAAGGAAGAAGACTACTCCATACACTCCTCATTATAATGGAGTTGCAGAAAGGATGAACAGGACACTGATGGAAAAAGCAAGGAGCATGCTCAGCGGTGTCAGACCAGGACAAGAATTCTGGGTAGAGGCAGTGGGTACAACATGTTACCTAGTCAATTGATCACCTTCATTAGCGTTGGGCGATAAAAATACACACGAGGTATGGTTTGGAAAGAAACCCTCTCTTCAACATCTTAGAGTCTTTGGTACATGTTCCAAAGGAAAATAGGAGTAAGTTGGATAAAAAGGCTGAAAAGTGTATCTTTATTGGTTGTAAAGATGGTGTGAAAGGTTATAAACTTTGGAACCCAGAAACCAGGAAGACTGTTTACAATCAAGATGTTGTTTTCAGAGAGGTAAAAGATGTGTCCAAACAGGAATTCCTACCAATGCAAGACGAACCTGAGAAAATAGAGCTTGAGTTGGATGATGTAAAATCTAAATCATCTGAAGAAGAGGAAGTAGAAGTAGAAGAAGAAGAAGAACATCATACCCCAATATTGAAAAGATCAGTGAGAGATAAAAGGAAACCAGAAAGGTATAGTCCACTTGATTTCCATTCCAATTTTTCTTTATCTATTACTGATGATGATCCCAGAATTGTCAGGGAAGTAGTGAATTCAAAGGATAGTAAACTTTGGAAGAAGGCCATGGTTGATGAAATGGATGCCTTGGATAAGAATGAGGCATGGGATATAGTTTAGTTTCCAGGTGGAAGAAAATATGTTGGTAGAAAATGGTTGTTTAAGAAGAAGTTTAATGCACAACGTAAAGTGGAGAAATAAAAATCTTGGTTAGTAGAAAAAGCTTATTCCCAGGTAGAGGGAATTAACTTTGGTGAGATTTTTTCTTCTGTTGCTAAGTTAAATTCTATTAGATTTATTTTATCTATCTCTACTACTTTTGATCTTTAAGTGGAACAGATGGATGTGAAGACAACATTCCTACATGGGGATCTAGAAGAAGAAATACACATGAAGCAACCATAAGCCTTGTAGTGAAGGGAAAGAAAGAGTTGGTCTGTAAGATAAATAAGTCACTATATGGTCCGAAGCAATCACCTAGGATGTGATACCAAAAGTTTGACACATACATACTTGGATTGGGATTTGTAAGAAGCAGGGATGATCACTGTGTGTATTCCAAGCAGGTTTGTAATCACTTCATTTATGTAGTGTTGTATGTTGATGACATGTTGTTGGTAGGAAATAACATGGATGTTATCAAGGAGGTGAAGACACAACTATCCTCCAAATTTGACATGAAGGATCTCGGTGCTGCTAACTTCATTTTGGGAATGGAGATTAAAAGAGACCGTGCAAACATGAAACTCTAGCTGAATCAGAGAAAATATGTTGAGATGATATTATAGAGGTTTAATATGCATGGAAGTAAACTGGTCAAGGTTCTTATTTCTATAAGTGTAAAGTTATCTGTAGATCAGTGTCCCAAGACACAGGAAGAAGAAGAGGACATGTCCCATGTTCCATATGCCACTGCAGTTGGCAGTTTGATGTATGAAATGTTCTATACTCGACCAAAAATTGCACATGCAGTGGGACTTTTGAGCAGGTATATGTCAAAACCAGGGAAGGATCATTGGACAACAGTAAAGAGGGTCTTCAGGTATCTTCGTGGAACTACCAGTTATGGATTGTGCTACCAAGGAAGACCAGGATTGGACAGAGTGCTGGACATACATGGCTTTGTTGATGTAGACTGGGTTGGAGATCTGGATCGAAGAAGATCTACAAGTGGGTATGTGTTTAACCTATTTGGAGGAGCAATCAGTTGGATGAGAAAAATACAGGCTATAGTGGCACTCTCAACTACAGAAGTTGAATACATGGCAGCCACTCATGCAAGAAAGGAAGCAGTATGGTTACAAAGCTTGTGTTAAGGTATTGGGTTGGTACAAAAATCACTGAGATTAGATTGTGACAACTAGAGTGCAATATTCCTGGCAAGGAACCCAGATTATCACTTGAAGACAAAGCATATTGTTGTTCAGTATAACTTTGTGAGAGACATGGTTGAGGAAAATAAGGTGTTGCTGGAAAAGGTTGACACTTTGAAGAATGTTGCAGATTCATTGACAAATTCTGTGAGCACAAAATTTTTTTCCTGGTGTAGAGTAACAATGGGCATTATTTCCCTGGATTGTTGACTATATAATCCCATGGACCCCTGGATGCAAACAAAACAACAAGTGGGAGAATGTTGGGTATGTGTTATATTCTTTGCATGTGTGTGTGTGGGTGCGTCAAATATGACAACTACGTCTAACGATCCCTCTAGTAGTGCTCTTTGTGTCATGTGCACTGGATGATTTCATAGTGGGGGCAGGTATGCCCCCCCTGGTTACGCGTAGCGTTCAACAACAGGCGGTAGCTCGGGGCCGACAGGGTTTGGGTTAGCACCCTGAAATTTTGTTTTGGGCAGTTTTTTCTATTTTTAGTGGATTTTGCTATTTTTAGCGGTTTTGTAAATTAAACTCGAATTAAGGGATTAGGGTTTTGGTATCTACGAAATACCTAAAAAAAATGTATATATATATTGTATGGTGAATGGTGAAATTCGATATAATGAATATAATAAAGGTTTTCCTGGTTGAGGGTTTCCAGTATAAATCTCTGTGTACTATGTGAATGAGCCATTGATTAATTTTTGTTTTTCTTAAGAATCTATATGCATTACTTTACTTTGCATGTTTAAAACTTATAGAAATCACCTTTTGATCCTTGAAAAAACCCTATAAACATCCATACACAAGAATCGCCCAAGATAGACTGCAACATAGTAGAAGACTTGAAAAATTTGAAGGCAAACATATTGGTCATGTACATGTGTAGAATCCATCAGCAAAATGACTTTCTGTTACAAGCATTAAGGTCAGTAGAAAAACCTGCGACAACCACTGACTAAGGAGGAAATTTAACTCCCATGGACCTAAGAAATAAACCAACTGTGAACACTTGATCTAAAGATAAGAAGGGAAAACCTTTTGTCCCACCGTTGCTTTTGAAGTTTGAATTATTCAACATAAACCTCCATAATTGTTTGGTTGACTGAGGAGCATCCTCCAATTCTATGCCATTGTCTATTTGAAAAAAATTAAACACAGTCCCTCTCAAGAGAGATAAACATGTTATACAACTAGATAGAACCCAGATGAAGGTTATGGGAGAGATTAAAGATGTGATGATCATAATAGCGACACACCCTAAATTTTTGCAAGTAATTGACATCATCGTAGTAGATATACCAGAATATTACGGGTTGTTACTAAGTCAATACTAGTCTGATAAGTTAAACATATACTTTAGTACAGACTGGGCTCACCTTTGGTTTCCATTAAAGGGGCACAAAAACATGATCAAGATTGATAGGGAAAGATATATAGAAAATACCGTCACCGACTTAGAAACCCTCAATGAACCCTCTTCGATAGATTCCCCCGTGATAGGAAATTATTCCTATGACTCAGATGTCGGGAATTTATCCCCCCTCTCATCTAATGTCCCTCTTACTCAAAACTATAAAATGATTTTTCAAGACGAATTGCCAACGACGGTAGAAGAAACCCTCTTCTGTCAAGAACCCGCATTAGAAATCACAGAAAAAACAAGAGGAGAGGAGGAAAGTGAAAAGCAAGAGGAAGCTGATAGGAAACTCCCACAAGTTTGGACCTTATACTTTGATGGCTCTAAATCATAAGAAGGGTCAAGGGCAGGGTGCATCCTCATTGATCCAAAAGGTAAACGACATTTTCTGTCCTGTAGACTAGAGTTTGAGTGCACAAACAATATCGTCAAGTATGAATCTCTTGTATAGGGGCTAAAGAAATCCACAGACTTAAGCATCAAAGAACTGAAGGTTTTTGGAGATTCTGAAATCATCAACAGACAAGTAAGGAATACTATACATTGCAACTCTCCACACCTGAAGAATTACCAACAGGAAGTGTGCAGGCTAATAGAACATTTTGAAGCCTTCAACATTACAGCGATTCCCAGAGCAAAGAACATTCTTGTTGATTCTCTGGCCATTGTTGCCTCAAGGATATCACCCCTAGAATATTATGAAGCCTCTCGATTCACTGTGGAACTACTCTACAAACCGTCGGTGCCTAAAAATATTTTGAATTGGAAGGTCTTTGAAGGATATGAACAGATTATAAATTTTTTGACCAATTAGGATAATTTTAAAGACTTGGCTATTGACGATGAAGTATTCTAGGAAAAATCAACAGAAACAGATCCCCAGACAAATCAACCAACTAATAAACTAAGTTCTCACATGATACTGAAGGGAATATCCAATTTAGAAAATCTTTTTGACCTAAGGGAATGATTTAAAGGGTCAAAGAATGCAAAGACAGGTAGTTCATGTCCCATGCATGAAACTATAAATCTCGAGACCTCGAAAAACCACAAAAACATAAATCTCAGCAAGACAATATCTAAAGAGGAAAGGAATGCCTATCTCAAACCTTTTCAGACAATATCAATATTGTTGGGCTCGCGAATTGGTTAAATTAATGATGATGATTAGATCCTTTTTGATCGGTATTATACGTGTACTTTACTATTTTGAAGAAGTTTTGAAGGATTCTTATATCAAATCGTCATAGCTTATATAAGGTACGTATGATTGATGTTTATGATGGTTTTAAGTTTAATTCAACATGATTTAATGATTACAAGAAGCTAATGCACGATCTGTGTGTCACAGGGAAAAATCACAAGGCGTTTTTCCATCCAGCACATCATTCGGTACTCCATCCAGCACTGCATCTGATGCTTCATCTGGAACTACGTCTGACACTCCATCCAGCACTAAAACCATGGGTGAGTTGGCGGTTGTTATATCGGCAGATTGTATTGGGTGAATCGATGACATGGGTTTTTCTCATGCTCGTGGCCTCCAACTACTAAGCTCTTGACATCTTGGATTGGGTTGTTATGATGAGCATTGAGTGGCTCGTTTGGTTTCCAGAAGCCATAAGAAACTTTAGATAATTTAATGTAATTTTCTATTTTTAGAGGAGGTCGACCTCTCAACTTGTAATGATTATAAATACCATAGTAGTGGTCAGACAAGTGTTATGTTAAGAATTGTGAAGCTAGAATTGTTTTTGTTGTGTAATTCAAAGACGTCTCTATAAACTTGTGCAAGATTGTGTTTTTAATTTAAATGTTAAAATCGTGTTATTTGAGCTCATGATTTTCTATTGAGGAGTAGCCACGACCTACTGGGGGGCCCACTAGTGGTCTAGGTGAATATTTAGCTAGTTAGCTTGTGTATTCGAGTTGTGCAATTGCCATTTATTTCGTTTTATGTTATATGCATTTTTCTCATTTTACATATTGTGTATTTGTTGTTCATAGATTAATTGTCCAATTTCCTTTTTGCAGGTTGCTTTTGAAGGATAATGCTAATATCCTATGTCTCTTTAATTAATAGGAAATAGCTTGTAAGCTTAGATACTAACCTTGTTTTGTGATTAAATGCTAGTTTGAATTTCTCCATATTTAAGTAGAACGGTTAAAACAAAGTATTGAGTTAATGTCGAATATAGAGTTTCTTTGGCAAGGCTTCGATGGATGAATAGTTACTAGTTTTGATTTTGATTCTTAAACTGCTTATCTAGTTTGCTATTTAGATTGCTTATCTAGTTTTCTATTTAGTTTACTTATCTAGTTTGCTATTTAGATTGCTTATCTAGTTTTCTATTTAGTTTACTTATCTAGTTTGCTATTTAGTTTGCTTATCAATTTTCTCGTAGTATGTTGAGATAGAAGTAGGATTTGAATTCTGTTTTTATGAGGATTTCAATTTTCAATTTGAATTGTTAATAATAAGATTTGTTTAGTTTATTTCATGAAATTTCCATTCTAGAATTAAAATTGCAATTCTAAATAGAAGTTTGATTCTGAGTTAAAATTTTAGTCATAAATATCTAATGGTGTGTATTTCCTTACATTAGCATAGGAGTGCATTTGAATTCAGTAGAATAGTTTTTTCTTATCGTTGATCATGAATGCATAAAATGAGAAATCACATGGATTTTCAGGATAATTGACAGTTCTTCTATGATGGCTAAGCTCTCATTAGATTGCTTGATCCATACCTTTCATTTCTCCATAGAAGTTAATATTGAAATTATTTCTCTTGAGCTATCACCGATCATTAGATGCCATCGTGATGTCATAAGACCATGAAGACATCATCATCATCATTACATTTGAAGTTCTTGTTGTTATAGATTAAGATTAGTCTTTGAATACTGTCATAATGCTTTTCATCAAGTAGATTAAGATTTCCTTTTGTATATTAGAAGTAATTATGAGTTTTATCTTAAGAATAGAGTTCACTTGCTTAATAATCTGATTAGTTACCTGTTGAGTAGTTTTGATTAGTTTACTTGCGGCATACATTTTAATAGGTCATTTAATTGCTTATTTGCTTACTTGTTGTTGATGCTCATTAATTCAAATAGATTGATTATATTAGTTTGTTGTTGCTATTGTTCATTGAATAGATTAAATAGATGGCTTTATTTTTCTTATTAGATTGATTAAGTTAACCTGTTCATTTTAAGGTTTTCATTTGCTTCCTTAGGACAATCCATCGATCCATTGTTCAAAAGTTACTTCGGATAATTAGTTTAAGTTCCTTGATAGGGTCTGCTCATTGATAGTCTTTGCTTAAGTAGATTATCCCTTAGATAGAAAATTTCCTTAATTAGACTATACTACCTCTAGCTTTTCTACCTTGGAATATATAGTGCTACAACTCTAAGTTTTCTTACCCCGAGTTGACAATTTAATTGAGGGTTTTTAGTGCATATAGAACACCCATGATTTTTGGCATCGTTGTCGGGGAGTTGTCTCAAGGTAGGTGTTGGCGTAGGTGCAGACCCAGGGTTCAATTCTCAAGAGCGCACCAACAAATCCCTAACTATCATCTCTTTCGGAAACACCTGCGAAGTAGATGAAGTCTCGCCCGAGGTAGTGGCAGGGGTGGTTGCAAGACTCAGGTGTTTGCAAACTTAGCTAGGACATAGATATGTGATTCTATCCTTATAGTGCACTTAGCATCAATTATTCATCAATATTCAACCCTTCTTATACTTCGCAGATAGCACAGAGCATCGCAACATTCACTTAGATATAAGATATTTCAGCACTTTGCAATAGTAAAATAGATCAGATCTAGTAGATCATCACTAAGCATCTTCATACACATGCGAAGTAGATGAAATCTCACCTGAGGTAGTGGCAGGGGTGGTTGCAAGACTCAGGTGTTTGCAACCTTAGCTAGGACATAGATCTGTGATTCTATCCTTATAGTGCACTTAACATCAATTATTCATCAATATTCAACCCTTCTTATACTTCGCAGATAGCACAGAGCATCGCAACATTCACTTATATATAAGATATTTCATCACTTAGCAACAGTAAAATAGATCAGATCCAGTAGATCATCACTAAGCATCTTCATACACATCAGATATAACATTCATACGCATCTAAGAAGCACAAAGCCTATGTAGATCTATTTAAATATATCAAATCACTTAGCAACGGAAGAGATAAACACCAAATCAAAGAACAAAGTATAATACACAGATTTACGTGGTTCACCCCCTCCCTGGGGCTATGTCCACTAACTCTTCTTCTTTACTAGTTTCTTCAATTGGTTACAACACCAAGTCACTCAAAACCCTTACTTCACACAAGACAAAATATCTACGCAGCTCACTAAATCCTTCTTCCTTGTACTTCAGCACAAATCCTTCTACAACCTCTTACAACAACTAGCACTTAGCTCTGCAAGCCTCTTACAACCATGCACAAATAATTTACAATCCACATCCGATCACATAGATCTAACTATTATCACTAAGCCATCGACCATTCTTACATTGCCTAAGTATCTACTTATATATTACAAATGTGGCCCTAAATGTGGGTAAACCCATGGGCCAACATCCCTTTCCCATTACATTGACCCAAAACCCTAAAAGAGGCCCAAAAGTGGATCGAGATCCCATGATATCTGCTTCACTTGGATCTCCTTCTTCGACTAGGTGTCGAAGTCCCTAAATAGGTCAAAATGACCAAGGTTACCCCAAAAATTGGTCAAGGGACAAAATGCCCCCAACACTCACGTGTGACTTGTCCCGAGTCACTATGGTCTGTGCAATTCTTCTTCAAAATCCTTGAGCTTGGCTCGAGCTGCTTCGACCTGCTGCTTCACTGTGGCCTCTTTTTGGGTGAATGCCAGGATCACTGTGTCATTTACTGGTCCTTCCAGGTGTTGTTCTGCAGTGATGACGACTTGCTCAAGCTCTTCTCCCTGGATTTCGATCTCGGAAAATAACATGCATGCCTTGTCTTACACCGGTTGGATTTGCTGAGCGATTTCCATCACTTTTCTCTAGATCATATGTATCTATTGTTGCGTTGTGCATTGTTCATGAGATCTTTTCATTCTATCCGCTACATACAGTGCCTTTAGCTGCGCCTATAATGTATCTGCATGCTACTTTTCTTCCTGGAGCCGTGACTCCAGTGCCTTTAAATCTGGATTCTCTGTAAGGTTCTCAAAAGTATGGGCACTCTGGTTACTGAGCTTCTTGCACTCCAAGGAAAGAGCTTTCAATCGTTCAACTGCAATACAAGCATTTTCTTCTCATTGGTCTCTTATCTTATGAGGGGTCTTAAGCACATCACGGAGTTCTAGATCAACAATGCACTGCTGAAGCTTTTGTATAACTTCTTCAAGCTATGCCACCTGCTGTGGAACTCTCTCTTCATCCTGTACTTTGATAACAATCACAGAGCGGAGTGCTCTGTTGACTAGTTCCTTGAATTCAAGCTACTTTGTGAGCAACTGTTCCTTGTTTTGCTGTAGCTTTGCTTTCTCTTTGTCCCATTGTACTTGAAGAGAAATTTTTTCTCATTCAGTAGCACTGAGATTCTTGAAAAGTACTCCATGTACCTATGTCAAAGCCTAGGTGGCTTGCACTATGTCTTCTTGAGATTTTCAAAGGCGAGATTTGACCATATTAGCAATATGACAAAGTTGAGCCAACTCATATCTTGGTTCTACTATCCCTGCTGTCAGAGGTGCAGTGGGGACTGTGCGGCTAGACTGGAGTGCCTGCTACACTCCTTGGAGTTCAATCTCTATACGGTTATACATCTTCTCCTGCTTCTTTATTATCTCCTTTGAAGCATCATTTACTGTTGCCGCGATGAAATCAAAGTCATCCAACATGAGTGTAGTTCACATATTGGTTACAGGGATTCTAGGTTTCTTTCGGTAGGAATATTTTAAAGGTGAGACCTTCCTTTTCTTCAATGAGTTTTCTTCATCCCTAGACGGTGGTACTTCATCTTTCTGTTGCTCAATTTCTATGCCTTCTATCTCTTCGCCATCACCTCCTTCATCTGGTGTGATAGAGGAAGTCCTTACAGATGCACTGTCTACTTTGTGATCCTCTTCAGGCTTATTCATTTTGCTTGGTCCTGGTGTATCTGGTACAGTCTCTGGGCTATCAATGTCAGACAACTCTGTGAGGTTCATTGGAATGAGAAGGTTAGCTGACCAATCCTTGGTGATCTCTTTGATGTCTTCCTCGGTCAACTTGTAATAATAATGCAACTGTTGCTTGTGTTCATCAACTCACGCTGTTATATAAATGAAGTGGCGATCCACACTGAACTTCATTAAGGGTCTGAATCTGTAGAGCATGTTTGGGGTAATGCGAGGCATAGCCTGGATGGTTGTCTTCAGCTAGTTGTAGTATACATGGAAGATGACATTCGACTTCCATTGCTTGCTCATATCAGTCGAGTACCACAGGGTACTGAACATCACAACCAAAGGTTCAAATGGATCGGACTCTGGGAAAGTGGCACCCTATGGAATCTCCCATTCTATGAAGGAGATTAGAATGAGAATCCAACTATAATGCAACTCATACCCTTGGTATTTTGTTTCCCTACAATCCAATTCGAGCTGATTCACCAAGTACTTCTCCAAATTCATTTGAATTCCTTCTGCACACTTCCCTACGAGATCAACTATGAATCCAGTTACTTGGGTGGGCTATTTCTTGTGAACTAGATTTCCTACGATCAGTTAACAAGCAAGGCACACTATGCTTCTCTGAATAGAGGCTACCTTGTAGCCTCACATGCCCTTCTCGACATCGCCATGGGTTTCTTTGATCTTTGTTGCTAGTGCTCTATCTGTGGTCTTTCCAGGATAAAAATCCTATGGGTCAGGGCCCTGCATGCTGAGTCTTGTGATCCGATTAATCAAGGTTGAATCCACTATGACACAATGGTTCAACCCCAAGTAGCCTTCGTGATAGAAAGACAGAAGAAACTTTATGCACGCATTCACCTCCTAGTGCCTACCAAAGTGTGGAATCTTCATGACATTCAACAATGTTGATTGCGCAAGGTTCTAGGTCCAAGACCGTGGGACGATCTTTGAGTTCTTTCCCTTGATCGTTGTTAAATACTTGATCCATCAGGATTTTTCGAAATGACTATGGTTGAGTTATTATTTGCATGCATTAAATGACCATTGGGAAACTTAATGAAAGAGAGAGAAAATAAAATGAATTATACATCCATTAACATAATTGCAAATCTGAAATGGAATGAAAACAGAAAACCATAATGCACAAGTTTGATAATGGAGTTCGACAACTTTTCCTACGTCTCTGGGCCTTTTCTCTGTGAGGGAGACTTCTTGATTTCTTTTCAAAAGATTATTAGTACATCTTTACAATTGCCGATTGGCTTCTAGACTGATCTGTTCTTGTTTTCCATGATCTCTAGAATCTTTCACAACTTACGACACCTGAAACGGATGTCCCGAGCTCTCAGAAATCGTCCGACAGCATCTCCTCCTCAACAGCTCCTCTGCCTCAAACTCGCTTTGGCCTGGCTTTTCCTTAGCATCATTCTTCTCTGAATGCCCCAAAAGCTGTCCCCATGGCCTCAAAATGGCCTTGGTTAAATAGTGGGGGAGTTAGTTGTCCATCTCCAACTTCCTCCACGAATTTAGGCTCTTAAAAAGCCCAATAACTCCCAATTATGAGTTAATTACATTAATAATGGCTTTAATTAGTTTAAAAAACCATAATTGGTTGAAAACCCACTTTCCTAACCATATTATAGTTGAAAACGGGCTTAGCCCCCTCCATCCGGGCGCGTGCCCCCTTAGCTGGTCATATGCAGCTCCATAAGACCGCGGGCTTAACATAACCCTGCCCCAATCAATACGTAAAATGAACTCTTATATATTCTTTTACATATATTTTATAAGAAA
>JZKD02S1643472.1:441410-451692 GCA_000966675.3 Picea glauca
ATTTAAATCGGGGATCGGGAAATCGGAAAAAACGATGTCAAGTTTACTTGTTCATTCGAACAGCGAGACGCGATTTTCCGATATGATTGACTTGACGGTTAGGACTGATTTTTTTTTAAATGAGATTTAGGAAAATAATGGATTAAGAGAATATTAGTGTATCGGGAAATCAGAGGTCGGGAGATCGGGACTTAATGTGTACTGAAATTTGTTGTCATCGAACCGCGAACTCCGACATCCCGATATAATTTTAGAGAAAACTTCGAATTTTATCATTGTGGTTCATTAGAATATTATTCAAGAAAGTATTGGAACATTCATTGATTAATTCTCAATCGTTCTTTTTTTGAGAATAAGCCTTAAGTGTATTTCAAATTCATTAGATCTGAAAATTTTTAATAGTGCAAAGACTCCAGGATAATAAAAATTTGTTCAAGAGAAACAAAATTTAAGTTCTGTTTCAACAGCCCTGTCACCTACCACGTCATCTGCTGACGTCACCCTGCCACGTGTCACCCTTTCAGTGGTGACACGTGTCACCTCGAGATTGGTCCAACTGCGCACCGAAAGTGCCAAATCAGCCTGACACGTGTCACGCTCTGAGGCTGCCACGTGTCCTGTACGGAAGCTACCACATCACTGTACGAAATCACCACGTCACTGTAGGGATGTGCCACATGTCACTGTAGGATGTGCCACGTCAGCTGTACGGACTGACACGTGTCCTGCCCAGTCAACATTTTTTTGCTTGTTTGACTTTTCGGTCAGAATGCGATATCTTCTCCATACGGACTCCGTTTGACATAAAAATTATACCACCGGAATCAGGAAGACGAGACAGACGCAATGGCACAGATTTCGTCGAATTCTGAGCACTTTCATTTTTGAGCATTTTTCATGCCCTGTCAGTCTTCTGAATCGGATTTCGGATCAATACTTGTGTGGGGTGAGCATACTATAGAATTTCATGTTGCTGAGGTTGAAGTCTCTAAACTTCAACGCTACAAGCTTGTCCTGATCGACAGGAACTACGTACACCCCTTTTGATAGGTACACAGTGATCATAGCATACTCAAATTCTTAGGGCACACTCTCATGGGTTATTTTACCACGCAAAGGGAGTAGGTAAGCAGGAAAGTTGTTTGGAATCAGTTTAGTGCTCGCAAGATCATCCTTATGCTTTGTTTTCTTCTCATCGACCTGTCGGGACGGTCCGGCTCGAGCAGTGGATGGAGAAGATTCTACTCCTCTTGTCAATGATGATTGCACTCCAGTGGACATTTCTCTTTTCAACATGACTCTCTCAGTCATTAAATCAAGGAGGACCTCTATGATGGATTTTTCAACTACTATGAGCTCATCGGACATACACGCTCGGGAAAAATAATCGAGATCACGATGATCTCAGATACTGCACTAGGATGACCAATCAGATCACAGTGACCACTGTATACAATCACTAGTTATGTGGGCTTTGAATTCGTAGTTGGAAAAAGTGTTCTTCGAGCATGGCGCGACGAGCTAAATAGGAAATTCAGAAACAATCTTCTTGAAACAGGTATGAATCTTTCAATAACGTTGATTTGTCTATTATGGAGAGGTCAAAAGGTCTAGTGGTGATCCTTTTATGATTTTATGTCCGTTTGGGGTGGAAGTTGAATGGGTATTTTGGTCTAACAACTATATTGTTTTTCCACGACGAAGTTCCATAGGTCGTTGTTCTGATATCCCGACGAAGCTCAAATTCTGCAAGTTTTCTTTCTGCGATGTTCCATCTGGAATCTCCTGTAACTTTTCAATATTTTCCCTCTTCTTACTTAACTTTCTAGCCTTCTTCCCAGTAATCTTCAACTCGGTCTGTCTTTTTCAGTTATGATTCCTATCTTCTTTTAGCATAGTCACTGCGCATTGTTGAGATTCTCTCCAGGATAATAATTCTTCTTTCTCTGGGACAGGTGCCTCAGTCTTCTGCGAGCCTTATGACTTCCTTTTAGCTTCGACATTGGGGTCTCTAGTGTCAAGGAGCTTCGATCTATTCTTCTGTTCTTCAATCAACTATGCAATCTTCTTGGTCATAAAATATTTTAATTCTTATTTCTTCTGTTCCAAAACTTCTGTTTCTTCCTTCCATCTAACTTCATTTCTATCAATCCAAGGTTTTCCAAGTAACATAGTAAATGAGGCGCTATCCTCAATAAATTTAATAATCTCAAAATCTTCTTCAGTTGAAGTTCCATTAGCATTCGTAGATATTTGAGTGAGCCTTCCACATAGGTTTACCAATTTTTCTCTGAAGAGTCTTATTCCTCCTATGAAGGGGTCATGGTAGGCTTCCCTATAGTTTCCCACATTCTCTCGGTCAGGATATTCATTTTTGTTTCCTCTTCTCGAACACAATCAATGTCTAAGTCCCCTATCCCTACTTCGATGCATTCTTTTTCTTTAAAGATCTCTGATAATCTGACATGTCGGTGTTCATTCAGGGTTTCTTTCATCTAAATTAATACTTTCTCTGATTCTTTCTAAGGTTTTTCTATCTCTGGAGCTACCTTAGGATTCATATGCATTCCTTTGAGCCTAACAATCATTCTAGGGAAATCCAATACTTCATGATCTAGATATTTGCAACAAAGACAACTAGGTCCTCCACTAGGGCATTCCTTAGCTAGATGTCTTGATTTTCTGCAACTGTAATAGAGGGTTAATCCTCTTTTTCTTGTAACTAATCCCCAACCTCTTCTATACTTCACACCAGGATCATAGGGGCCAATCTGCAACAAATTATTTCTAGGATCCTGCATCCATTTGTTATTCCAAACATTCCTTATATGCATAGGTATAACATATCTATCACTATTCTTATCAAACCTTCTTTTGTCTAACAATGCCCTAGTTTTTAAGCTAGGACATAATCTATCAAGAATACCTAGATCTATATCTAGAAACAAAAAAAATTCACTTATCTTACTTCTACAAAGCACAAAGCTTTCAGATCTAGAACGTTCTTACCTTTATCAAAGCACCGAGCTTACAAATCTTACCTTTTTTTAATCAGAAAATACCACTTTTACCTTTCTTAGAGTACAAAGCATTAAGATATTACTTCTTCAGTATCAACCTCCTTTATTTCATATTTGATCTCTTTCTTTCTTGGCACAAAGCTTCACATGCCGAGTAGAACACTGCGCACTAGGGAAACAGATCTACGCACATAACATTCTTTGCACAAAGCTTCTTCTTCTCTAGTTCCCAGTAATCACAGTTTCAGTCCCAGCAACAGAACCATTTTTTGGAATAGGGGCATACCCAGGGTTGAACGCTTAAGAGCACACCAACATAGCCCTAACTACCAGCCCTTTCGTCAACACCTGCGAAGCAGATGAAGTCTCACCCGAGGTAGAGGCAGGGGTGGTTGCAAGACTCAGGTTTCTGCAACCTTAGCTGGGACATAGATCTGTGATTCTATCCTTATGGCACACTTAGCATCAATTATTCATCAATATTCAACCCTTCTTATACTTCACAGATAACACAGAGCATCACAACATTCACTTAGATCTAATATATTTCAGCACTTAGCAACAGTAAAATAGATCAGATCCAGTAGATTAGCACTAAGCATATTCATACACATCAGATCTAACATTCATACACATCTAATAAGAACAAAGCCGAAGTAGATAAATCTAAATATATCAAATCACTTAGCAATGGAAGAGATAAACACATCAAATCAAAGAACAAAGTATAATACACAGATTTATGTGGTTCACCCCCTCCCTAGGGCTACGTCCACCAACTCGTCTTCTTTATTAGTGTCTTCAATTGGTTACAACACCAAGTCACTCAAAACACTTACTTCACATAGGACAAAAGATCTGCGCATCTCGCTAGATCCTTCTTCCTTGTACTTCAGCACAAATCCTTGTACAACCTCTTATAACAATTTGCATTTATCTCTACAAGCCTCTTACAACCATGCATAGAGCATTTACAATCCACATCCAATCACATAGATCTAACTATTAGCACTAAGGCATCGACCATTCTTACATTGCCTAAGTATCTATTTATATATTACAAAAGTGGGCCTAACCGTGGGTAAACCCATGGGCCGACATCCCTTTCCCATTACATTAACCCAAAACCCTAAAAGAGGCCCAAAAGTGGACTGAGATTTCGTGATCTCTGCTTCGCTTGGCACTCCTTCTTTGACTAGCTATCGAAGTCCCGAAATAGGTCAAAATGACCAAGGTTACCCCAAAACTTTGTCAAGGGAGAATAGTAGGAAATAGATCATTTCGAAACCTTAGCATTAGTTTGGTGGTCGGGGAACTTCAAGACGAGAGGTAAGAACCTGTGCATCTATTATAGCAGGTTCCCCCAAACCCAATGGTAGTTTTTCTTTTTTTTTTCTTTCATGAACAAACCTAGGGACCCAAAAGGTAGATACATTAAATCTAAATCAAACCTTTCAACCAAGGTTCCTTCCGACCTTTTCAGGGGAAGGAACATTCCCCTCAAAAACTTCATAGACCAATACCGAAAAACAGGAACTAGCTCAACCCAAAGAGCTAAATAAGTCTATGACTAGGCTAAGACAGGGAGCACTATAGAACAGAAAATTGAAGCATCATTAATAGTGGGACAAGAGGCAAGACCACTTGAGCCTTCCGTAGAACCAAACAATACAACATTTGTTTTCCTAACACCATCAAGAGATACTAATTTTGAAGATATCATGACCCTGAATAGGTGAATATTTTTTTTGGTAGTTCAACCAATATAATTGTCTCTCAAATTGATACAGAAACTTTGGCACCCATAACCTCAAATGGATCGAGTAGAGTCCCAAACATCCAAACAATCGAAAGACCTTCCCATCATAGGGATACCTTTCCTAGAAAAAAACCTTGGGATACCTTGTTCTCTTTAAGGATAAAACCACCTAAGTACCCTCTTTTTTGAAACCAAACCAAATATGGATGATCAGTAGGATCACAACAATGTAATACACGAGGAGGGAGAAGAAGTTGGAAACAAAACCGAAACTACCTTTGGGTTTTCGATTTTGGACACCACACTAAATTTCAATATGAAAAATATTCCTCTCTCAACACTTCCCACCTTTTATGGTAAAAGCAGTGAAGATCCGAATACCTTCATATTTGAGTTCAACATCTTTTGTAGGATCTACAACTACTTACAAGATGCCCAGAAACTAAAACCCTTTCCTGCCACCTCAAGGACTTTGCACTAAGATGGTTCATGGGATTGGGAGAGTTCGGTATTAGGTCTTTGGAAGCCATGAAAGATATATTTTTTAAAAAGTACCAAGCCTACTACAAGACCAAGGAGTATCATAATGATATTTTCAAAGTCCAACATTTATAAGACAATAATCTTGAGGATTATATGGAACGATTTTCTTATATCTCCCAAAAATCAAAATACCATGACCTTCCATATGATGCAGTTAGGGCTCTTTTCCTCAAAGGGATTTCAAATGAATATCTAGAGATACTTAACTTTATGGAATCAGGTGACATCTCCCATAAACCATTTTCTGAAATATATGAAATGTGTAAAAATTACTTGAGGAGTAGAGCTAAAACATGGAAGAACATTTAGGACTCTTACAGTAGAATATTAAAACCAATTAGTTTAGGTGGTATCATGAGAGTAGATATAGGGAAACTTTTAGAGAATTTAAAAGTAGATATCTTAAGCACAATGGGTTCCCAGTCGAACAACCTAAAAATTAAAAAGAATTAGGAGGAGGAAAATGAAGCAATGCGCATATATTGCCCCAGATGCAGGAGGAAGCATTCCTCAAGGGAATTCCCATGGGATAACATTTCATCTTGTGACTTTTGTATGGAGGACCACTCAACTGAAAAATGTCCATCATTACCTAGTTTGTTAACCATATATAGGAGTGGGGATCCTGGGGAGTCCTTTTATGAACCTAAAAGGCCATGTCAGGCTAGGAACCAGCCTACATACCCATATCTACAACCTCAAGTTCCACCCTATTATCAACAACTACAATAGTGGAACTAACCAAGTTGGAAACACTGGTCTACATAGTACCAAAATCCTTGTATTCAAGGATGGAGAGTAGGGAATAACCAAGGGAACCCTCAATATCCACCGGTCCCTATTCCCAACCATCCTTACCCTCAGTTTCCACATAACATTCTACAACTTCTGTCAAGTTTTGTTCCACCACCTTTACCTCCTATTCCACAGCAACCACCACAACAATATCAAAATGAAAGCTCCCCAAGACCAACTTTTTTACCAACATAACTAGTTCCTAATACGAATAATAATCCCACTCAACCTCTTCACAATGTTGATATGCAATCCTTCCCAATGTATGTTATTTCTCCTATTCCATTGCAGGAGATTTAACTTCGTTTGGGAAGAGTATGGATAGGCAAAGGCCTTCAGTAGTCATCCAGGAAGAAGAAGAAGAGGATACCCTCAAACAACCCATGGATGACAATAGTTGGGAATATGTTATTATTCCTAAGGATCAAGAACCCAAGATTCCCCAAAATGAACATTCACAAATTACAAAGGGCCCTCCTTATCGAGAAATATTGGTAATCGAGAAACCTACCACCCGATCGGAATTTGACATCTTCAATGAATTGAAGAATATTTGTGTCAAGATTCCCTTGTTAAAAGACATTAAGAATATTCCAATGTATAGTAAGGTGGTCAAATAATTGTTTATTAAGAAGCCAGGAAGGAAGCAGAAGGATCCTCCAATAGTACATTTGATAGGAGAACTTTTTGAGTACATATCAGAGCAGCCTAAGGTAGAAAAATACGGAAACCCGAGAAACCCCATAGTGACCATAACCATTAATGAGGTTTCCACTGGGAACACTCTCATATACCTAGGGGAATCCATCAATGTTATGACCATTACTACCTTGGAGGAACTACAGTTAAAACCTCTTCTTAGACCTACCCCAATTATTTTGGAGTTAGCAGATAAGACAAGGGTTATACTTGAAGGAATCTTGGATGACATCATAGTTACTTTAGCCTCATGGGAGTACCTGGTAGACTTTCTGGTCATACACTCAAAATATCCTACCAAAGGCCATCTCGTTATTTTGGGAAGACCTTGGTTAGCCATAGCCAATGCATTTACTGGATGTATAGAGGGAGAAATGATCATCTCAAATGGACTCTCTATCCAAAATATCACCATATATCCTCCATCTCAACCTATCATGTAGAATATATGGTGTCTTGAATTTCCATATGAGAATGAGGATTGGGAAGAACCTGTGTTTCCAAGTGACCATGCCTGGGCACTTCAGGAGAACACAATGGAAATTGTGTTAAACCTGTTTATTTCTGCTATCACATGTGTGGATTTTCCACAATCGTTTCCCCAATTTGACTACATGTTTGGGGAAGAATTTCAGGAACAACTGGACCCATCAATTTTTTCTTCGAAATATTTTATCTTCAAGATAGATGAGTCTTCCATATATTATACCATGTCATATGAGATTAGCCTAGGGAAATTTCTACATATAAATTATGGGCTAAATGAATACCAACAAAATTAGTTTGTAAGTGTCCTTAAAAAAAAATCAGGGGCATTTGCCTGAGAATAAAATGACATGAAGGGTATACACCCTGACACATGCATTCATCACATATATACCCAGGGGGAAGTAACACCTATTAGGAAACCCCAGAGAAGGATGAACCCAACACTCAAGGATATAGTAAAAGAGGAGATCCAAAAGTTATTAAATGTCGAATTTATTTATCCCATCTTTGAAAGTAAATGGGTATCCCCACTTGTAGTGGTTCCAAAGAAAGTGTCCAGGAAATGGAGAATTTGTTTTGATTTCTAGGAACTCAACAAATCCACTCTGAAGGATTAACTTCCTCTTCCTTTCATTGACCAAGTTTTGGATACCCTGTCTAGAAAGAAGTGTTTCTCCTTTTTAGATGGATATAGTGGGTACAATCAAATTCTCATAGCACCCGAGGACCAGGACAAGACCACCTTTACTTTTCCTTGGGGAAATTATGCCTATAGGGTCTTACCATTTGGATTGTGTAATGCTCCAACCACATTTCAACAAGAAGTACTAGGAATATTTGTTGATCTTATTCATGACTATGTGGAGGTATGCATGGATGACTTCATAGTATATGGAAATAATTATCAGGAAGCCTTAGATAATTTAGAAAAAGTCCTTATCAGATGCCAAGAAATGAACCTATCTTAAAGTCATGAAAAATGTAAAATGTTGTTGACTGAAGGAGTTGTTCTAGGACATCATGTTTCATCTGAAGGGATCAAAGTCGATCCTGCAAAGATTGAGGTCATTGTCAGAATTCCACCCCCCAAAACTCGGAAAGAGGTGAGAAGATTTATTGGACATGTTGGATACTACCGGTGGTTTATTGAAAATTTCACAAAGATTGTTTCACCCATGTTTGGATTGTTAATAAAAGATGTTGATTTTCTTTGGACTGAGAAGTGTCAAACTACATTTGAAACCCTAAAAGCTAAGTTGTCTGTAGCACCAGTTCTTAGAGGGCCTAATTGGACTCTCCCATTTCATATATCCATTGATTCCTCTGACACTGCAATAGGAGGGCTATTAGAGAAGAAATAAGGCCAGCAATCCTATGCCATTTATTTTGTGAGAAAGAACTTGTCCCCTGCTGAGTTAAACTACACAGTTACCAAGAAGGAATTCTTGGCAATAGTTCATGATATCAATAATTTTCACCACTACATCACAAGTTACGAAGTATTTGTACATATAGATCATTCCACCATTAGATTTATCATGAATAAACCCATAACTAATGGTTGAGTGACTAGGTGGCTCCTACTATTGCAAGAGTTTACATCATTGTTCTTGACCGACCTAGAAAGGAGAATTTGGTAGTTGTTTTCTTTCATGAATAAAAAATGAGGATGATGATATTCTTGTAGATGTAGTTTCCTAGACATGCACCTTTTCCCCTTTTCTGTAAATACCCCATGGTTTGCAGATATGGAAAACTATTTGGCTAATAGGAGGTTACCATCTCATTTGTCACCTCATGAAAAAATAGAATTATCACGCAAAGTGCCAATTACTCTTGGGTTGGCCATGAAAATTTCCGTACAGGTCTTGATTTGATTATTCATATATGTATCCAGAAAGAGGAGATACTAGAAATACTATGAAGTTATCATGATGGACCATGTGGTGGCCATTTTTCTGAAAAATCTACAACATATAAAGTGTTACATTCAGGTTACTATTGGCCTAGAATTTTCAAGGATGTTGCCAAGTATGTGAGGAGTTGTGATAGTTGTTAAAGAATAGGAAGACCCATGTCAGCTGATGAAATGCCCTTATGTTTCCAAGTCATGATAGAAACTTTTGAGAAATCGGCCCTTGACTTTGTAGGACCAATTTGACCCATGTCTCGTCAGAAAAATTATATTTTAGTTTGTACAGATGATGTCACCAAGTGGGTAGAGGCAAAAGGCCTATTTAGCGCTACAGAAAAATTTGTTGTCGAATTTATTTATGAAGACATATTTACCCACTTCTGTGTCCCTCATGAAATTGTTACAGACCAAGGAACTCAATTCACTTCCAAGTTGATGAGATAACTAATGGAGAAATATGGGATTAAACACTATAAATCTTATCCATACCACCCACAAGATAATGGTTAGGTAGAGTCTACAAACAAAGTTTTGGAAGCTATCTTAACCAAGACTGTTCAATTACATCATCGGGATTGGGCTGATAGGATTCCAGAGACTCTATGGGCATATCGTACCACCTGGAAAAACACCACTAGGCATGCTCCTTATGAGCTAGTATATGGGAAACAAGTACTTCTACCAATATAATTTCATGTAAGGTATTAAGAGCCTGAATAGATCTACAAATATAATCACCAAAAATACTAAATACACAATAGATCCACAAAAAAATATAGAAGAAACCACACTTTATTATTACCAAACCCTTGAGGTAGGGCAACACCATACAATGGATCTCATTATGGAAGGGATCCTCTCATGTTCACTTTCCTTTTCAAGGGGCCATCCTCCTATTGAGCTACAACTCACAATACAATAATTCTCTTCATGTCCCATTAGATTGTTTGAACCTCTTTATATAGTACTACCATCACCTAAGAACATTTTAGAGGAGGAATCTTCTAGAAGTAGAACCTTCTAAGAAGTCCTCTTACATTTATTATATCTAATTACCCATTT
>JZKD02S1643472.1:461792-479283 GCA_000966675.3 Picea glauca
CCATTAGTTGTAATTATACCTCCTAGTCTCCTATATATACCAAGGAGACATTTTCATTTTGAAGCATCTTGTACTTGAACATTTAAGTGGGGTAAAAGGAGGTTGCCCCCTTGAAAAGGCTTATTATCTGAAATTCTCTCTTTTTCAAGGCGTTGAGTACTTTTTCTCAGGATTTTCTATGCTATATTGATATTTGGTTCTTAACATCTCAGGTATGGAATAATGTAACCAATCTCCATAACAACCTATTCCACCATGGCCTCATCAAACTAATTGTCTTAGCTAATTTGGAAAAACATGGGAAAACGTGGGATGAATTCATTTACCAATTTGCAAACCCTCACATTACAATCAATACTAGCAATAAAACACTTGATCTAAGGATTGTTTCCCCATCCAAACCCCATTCTCCAAAGACTCCAAACCCTCCTGCTCAAGATAGTCCTTTACCGGAACAAAAGTCCAAAATTGTTGATACCCTTGCAACCTCATCGGGTAGAAATACCAAGATCCTATTGCTAACTCCCCAATGCCTTCAACGTCTATTGATCCTGCACCCAAAAATATACAAGAGGTAATTCAACAAAACTTCCCTATAGTCCCCAGAAATAGGAGAGGATCTAATCGATTCAATAGAGGATCTTTTCGAAAGAGTACCCAAAATACAAGAGGAAAACCTTATGAAAAACACCCAACCACTTCAGACCCTATCCAAGTATCCTTTGATATCGAAAGTCCTCATAAATGACTTAGGGAAGTGTCTGCAGAAAAATTGGAGCCTCATAGAAAGACAAAATCTAAACCTACTTCTTCTCATAAACCCCCTGTTATTCCTACCTCAAACATTACTACCTGATATCCCAAAAATAATAGACTTTCTACATCTTTCAAGGGATACAATCTCTCTTCTGAGATGTCTGATCATAATCCAACCATTGAAAAGATACAACAGGAACATTTTCAGCGGCTACAACAATTGGAAGAGAGGAAGACTTTGGATAAGAATATTCACCATGACAATGCAATACTACAAGAAAAGATGAATTCCCTCCAATGATTGGTTGATGAAATGACCAAAACCAATCTAAACCTTAGGACACAATTGAAACAACATAAGAGGCACAAGACAAAATCTTTAGGGAAAGAGGGAGAAGCTTCTAAAGATAATCCTTCTCAGCAAGCCTAGTCATATGGGGCAATTCATTTTTGTTTGCAGTGGGACCTACAAAATATTAGGTGTGGGGGTAATGTTGGGCTCGCGATTTGGTTAAATTAATGCTGATGATTAGATCCTTTTGATCGGTATTATATGTGTATTTTACTATTTTGAAGAAGTTTTCGAGGATTCTTATATCAAATCATCATAGCTTATACCAGGTACATATGATTGATGTTTATGATAGTTTTAAGTTTAATTCAGCATGATTTAATGATTGGAAGAAGCTAATGTGCGATAGGTGTGTCATAGGGAAAAATCACAAGGTGTTTTTCCATCCAGCGCTCTGTCCGATACTCCATCTGGCACTGCATACGGTACTTCATCTGACAATGCATCCGACACTCCATCTAACACTAAAACCGTGGGTGAGTTGGTGGTTGTTATATCGGTGACTTCTACTAGGTGAATCAATGACTTGGGTTTTGATCATGCTTCTGGCCTCCAACTACTGAGCTCTTGACATCTTCGATTGGGTTGTCATGCTGAGCGTTGAGTGGCTCGTTTGGTTTCTAGAAGCCACATGCAACTTTAGTGCATTTGATGTAATTTGTTGTTTTTAGAGGAGGTTGACCCTTCCAGTGGTCGACCTATCGACTTGTAACACTTATAAATACCACAGTAGTGGTCAAACAAGTGTTAAGTTAATAATTTTGAAGCTAGAATTTTTTTTTCTGTGTAATTCAAAGATGTCTCTATATACTTGTGCAAGACTGTGTTTTTAATTTAAATGCCAAAATCATGTTTCTTGAGCTTATGATTCACTATTGAGGAGTATCCATGACCTGTTGGGTGGCCATCAATGGTATGGGTGAGTATTTAGTTAGTTATCTTGTGTATTCAAGTTGTGCAATTGCCATTTCTTTCATTTTATGTTATATGCATTTTTATCACTTTACATATTGTGTATTTGTTGTTCATAGCTTAATTGTCCAATTTCCTTTTTGCAAGTTGCTTGTGAAGGATAGTGTTAATATTCTATGTCTCTTTAATTAATAGGAAATAGCCTGTAAGCTTATCTACTAAACTTCTTGTCTGATTAAATGCTATCTTGAATTTATGCAGATTTAAATAGAATGGTTAAAACAAAGTATTGAGTAAAACATAGTATTGAGCTAATCTAGAATATAGAGTTTCTTTGGCAAGGCTTCGATGGATGAATAGTTACTAGTTTTGATTTTGATTCTTAAATTTCTTATCTAGTTTTCTATTTAGATTTCTTATCTAGTTCGTTATTTAGTTTGCTTATCTAGTTTGGTATTTAGTTTGCTTATCAATTTTCACGTACTATGTTAAGATAGAAGTAGGATTTGAATTCTATTTTTATGAGTATTTCAATTTGCAATTTGAATTGTTAATAATAGGATTAGTTTAGTTTATTTCATGAAATTTCCATTCTAGAATTAAAATTGCAATTCTAAGTAGAAGTTTTATTTTAAGTTAAGTTTTTAGTTATAAATCTCTAATGGTGTGTACTTGCTTACATTAGCATAGGAGTGCATTTGAATTCAGTAGAATAGTGTTTTCTTATCGTTGATGATGAATGCATAAAATGAGAAATCATGTGGATTTTCAAGATAGTTGATAGTTCTTCTATGATGGCTAATATCTCATTAGATTGCTTGATTCATACCTTTCATTTCTCCATAGAAGTTAATATTGAAATTATTCCTCTTGAGCTATCACTGATCATTAGATGCCATCATGACATCATAAGACAATGAAGAAATCATCATTATCATCATTACATTTGAATTTCTTGTTGTTATAGATTAAGATTAGTCTTTGAATACTGTCATAATGCTTTTCATTAAGTAGATTAAGATTTCCTTTTGTAGATGAGAAGTGATTATGATTTTTATCTTAAGAATAGAGTTCACATGCTTAATAATTTGATTAGTTACATGTTGAGTAGTTTTGATTAGTTTACTTGATGCATAAGTTTTAATAGGTTATTTAACTGCTTATTTTCTTACTTGTTGTTGCTTCTCATTAATATGAATAGATTGATTAGATTAGTTTGTTGTTGCTATTGTTCATTGAATAGATTAAACAAATGGATATCTTTTGCTCATTAGATTGATTAAGTTAACTTGTTCATTTTAAGGTTTTAATTTGCTTCCTTAGGACAATCCATCAATTCATTTTTCAAAAGTTACTTAGGACAAATAGTTTAAGTTCCTTCATAGGGTTTGCTCATTGATAATCGTTTCTTAAGTAGATTAGCTATAGAACATTTTCTTAATTAGAATATACCACCTTGTTTTCCCTTGGTTATGGAAGTATGCGAAGATCAAGGAAGAAAAGGGAGAATGTGAACTACACGGAAGACACAATGATTATTATTGGATCGAAGTGAGAAAAAGAGTAGAAAAGATGGAGCGAAGCCTAAGGAAGAAATCCATTGGACGAGGATATTGGGGAGGACATGTCACCAAGCGGAAAAATCCATCGTTGGATGCTTTGGAGCACCGCACGAGAAGGAAT
Organism: Picea glauca; assembly: GCA_000966675.3. Classification (NCBI taxonomy): domain Eukaryota; kingdom Viridiplantae; phylum Streptophyta; class Pinopsida; order Pinales; family Pinaceae; genus Picea; species Picea glauca. Next base: position 465,496 of record JZKD02S1643472.1, read on the forward strand.
GAAAGATAGGTTGGCGAAGCCCTGAAAATATGGGTCAAGTTGACCTAGGGTTTTGGACACCCAGGTTTCCACCTAAGGCTTTCGGTGAGCTATTGTAATGTATAAATAGAGGTCTAAAGGGCCTAGGTTGGGTTGGTAAATTGGGTTTCTATGATAATATTGAATTGTGGATGTTGGTATTGAGTTAGGCAAGAGAGGAATATTGTGTGAGTGGGAATTGTTGAGTACGAAAGCCTTCTGGATTGTAAGATCTTCAGCTGGGTGCAAAGATCAACCCTGTAGTTGTGTGCACAAGGAGGTGAGAGAAAGAGAGGAGAAGAGAGAATATCTTCTAGCTAAGAGCACAGACAAGAATGATATGCTTTAACATAATATAATATAGCACATTTTTGTGGATGTAGCCCTAGAGAGAGGGTGAACCACGTATATTTTGTGTTGTGTGTGATTGATCTTCTATCTATGTCATTAAGTTACTATGATTGCATTATTGTTTCAGATCTGATAAGTAGGTGTGCAGAATATATCTAAGTTGAAAAGTGATATATGAATTCTATGTTGTTCTTGTATTAGATCCACTTGATATTCCCCTTGGTTGTAGACATCTCTATCCTACAACCCCCTCATAACTGATTTGGGTGAGACTGCATCTTATTCGTAGGTGTTTCCGAAAGGGCCAATATTTAGGGCTTGTTGGTGTGCTCTTGGAGATGAACCCTGGGTCTGCCCCTGTGCCAAAAAATGGCTCTGTTTCTGGGACAAGAATCTTCTTGAGGGAATGTCAAGGTCGTTTCCATCGAAGACAAATATTCAAAAGTGGACAAAGGGTCAAGAGAAGGACTTCGGTGAAGCCCATAATAAGAACCCTAATATTAGCACTGAGGATTGTCTAGAAATATATATATTCACCGATATACACGAGATATTATTTGGAGGGATCCATCAGGACTTAAATGAGTGGCTAGCTAGATTAGTCGATACCCAGTTCAAGATTCGATCTAGACTTCCTGTTGTTTGGACGTCGGAGTTGATCAAGAAGGTCAAGAAAGATAATAACATCATACCATGAGTAGTAGATCATTTGTTTGATAGTACCATTGGAGGATACATCACATAGTTTGTTGTTGATAGAGTAGAATCGTATAGCCAAGACGAAAGATTTTTTTTTCAAGGGACCTCGAGGAATTGTTTTTCATTTTCTGAAGCTGAGAATCAAGATGCTATCGCATGAGAATAACATCATGAAGATACAATAGATTGGTCGAATCATGAAAGGCTAATGTTCAAAAGTTCAGACAGCTACAGTGACACAGAAGCTGGACATACGCGTAGTGGGAGAGTGTTAAAAAGAGGTCCAACTTGAAAACTCGTTTAAGCAGAATTATGGGGAGGAGGATTTCTACAGTGGATAAGAAGAAGATCTGATGGACAAATAACATTCAGAACTCATCAGGACAGAGGAAGGACAAGCTGAAGAACTTCACTGAGGAGAACCTGAAAACTCAGAAACCACATAGACCATCGAAGTAAGTACTGTTATCCTTCCTGTTGATTCAGTCTTAGGAAACCAGAGTAATACCAGTCACCAAAGAATCCAAAGCACTTTCAAGAGTAGTCCACCACACATTAAGTCAAGAACCCTAGGAAGCTCTATGGCATATGAGATGAGACTCCCTATCTTTAGGGGAGATGGATCTAAAGATCCTGATCAACATTGGTTTCTATGTGAAGCTATATGGAACATTAAGAATGTCACAGATGGAGCTGTCAAAAGAAACCAGTTCAGTACAACTCTCAGAGATTGCACACTGAGTTGGTACATGAAACTTGTACAAGGACTTGCATAGCCTAAGCCATTGAATCAAATCAAGAACACGTTGATTACAGAATTCAAGAAACCTAAGTCATAATCCCAATGTATCACAGAGCTGAAATATATCAAGAAGAAGGTAGCTAAACCTATTTGGGGGTTCGATTAGAGATTCAAGAACTTAATAGGCCGATTAACTTTTCAGATCGCAGACGAGCAGAACAAGGAATGGCTCATTGCTTCCCTTCTACCACACATCAGACTTCCCCTGATGAAACTTAATATTTCTTCATAGGATGAGGTGTTGGATATCGCCATGAAGCTAGAATCATCCCCCATGGGAGAATCCAGTTTAGGTATGAGTTAGATCCTGAGTCAACTAACTAGTTTGTCTTTGCAGGTCTAAGATATGAAGAAAGACAAGGGAAAAGATAAAAGAGAAGACATCTGGTGTGTTAGATGTATATAAGAAGGTCATGACAAGGAACACTTCCCTTTATTTAATGAATATTTGGCTTCTGGAGCTCTGAGCCCCTTAAAGCAAGTCACCTTACCCTAGTGCGAGGTATGTAGAAACAAGCATCATACTAGTGAGCACTACTACATACAAAAGTATGTTCAGACACCTACAAATTTGTACTGTACATTCTGTAAGTCCATAGGAAATGATGATAGGTATTTTAGGGCTTATGATCTCATGCATGAAAGGTCAAGAGACATATATAATATTCAAGGCAAAGTACAACAAGAAGGAAACACTACACAATACAACTCTCCAGGAAGAGGAAACTTCAATACTTGCGGTGGATTCAGAGGAAGAGGAAGAGGAGGAGGAATGAGTCAAGGATGAGTACATATCATCTACTATAACTGCGCACAACCAGGACACCTTGCAAGGGATTTTCAGAACCCTTGTACCACTTGCAGCTACTGCAGCTCATTTGACCATGTTATAGAAGATTGTCCTGTACTGCTAGCTAAGCTTTAGGAAAGATGAGAACCTTAGCAGAACCTACAAGTGCAATTGATTTATGTTGAACCTCGCGAATAAGACCATAGAATCACTTTTATAACTAGAGGAGGCATTGTTACAAGAGAAGACAAACTGACACAAGGGAACACTACAGAAGATTCAGGAATCGGAAAATCTGTACAGAAGACCCAAAATTTTGATGCAAAGAAAGAAAGACAGATGTTTGAGCAAGCTAGGAAAGAATTTAGAGGAAACCAAGGCTCTACATCAAATACAATACTAGAAGTGAGAGAATATGGAATTCCTCTGGCATTTGATCAGTCTACTTTGCTAGAAGAAGGAATAGAGGTAAGCAAGCTCCTAGAATTTCTATACACTTGTATTAAATTGATTCAGGATGAAAACTTTGTAAACGAGCTACATAATCTAATCAGACAATATGAGCTAGGAAAGATAGACCCCTTGCTAAATAGGGAAGTACACCAAATTGGTAATAAGAGAAGGAAAAATAAGGAATTACATTTGAATGCTCAAATAGGAGAGTATGAGATATACTATGTGGTCCTCGACTTAGGGCGGAGGTCAATGTCACGATGAAGAAAACCTGGGCACGAAAATGGGAAAACTAAAGTTGATTTATTCCCCTATCAGGCTTAGGATGGATAATCAACATGCTATGAGCCCATTTGGATGATTGGAGAATGTCTCTGTGGACATCAACGGAGTAAGAACATTTCAAGATTTTGAGGTAATTGAAATAGTTGATGATAGTTTCCCTTAGCCTGTGCTATTAGGAATCGATTGGACCTTCAATAACTCTACTGTTGTTGACTCAAAGAAAAGACATATGAATTTTGAAGGAGATGACCTTAGGGTCATCGCACCTTTAGACCCAGATGAAGGTCAGTGATACACAAATCCCATCAGAGAAGAAGACTATGCATATGCACTAGAAAACATATACAAGCTAATAACTAGACAACAGGATTGCATTAATCCTATAGCCGATGGGAATCTAAGATGGTGAAGTGACAGGATGTGATCATCAGACTCAGAAGAAGCATTGGAGAATTGGTAGAACCAGATGTATGAAGTATCTACAAGGAGATGTGTTATAGTAACCAAAGAATTTTGTTGGATCAACATAATAGTAAGTAACCTACCCACATTTGATTGTCTGAATCCATTAGAAGCCTTCCTATCAAACTTTGAAGCAAGTGTACCAACACAACAAAGTTTGTTGGCAATGGATGAGGCCTTGAAAGCCCACCATCAATATGGTGTGGGACACACAAAAGTAATATTACAGATTGGGTACAATGTCGTACTCTGATGAAAATGTGATTCTCAGCATAAGTAGAAGGATACGAAGCTCACTACATAGGTTGAAGCTGCCCAAAGGATCATGTGCGAAGCTATGAGGAAGACTGGAGAAGCATTCCTCAAGAAAAATGGGTGCACAAATTCATTAACACACTGGACATGACACCTATCAACTGGTACCTTCAAGCAGAATTGTACCTCATCATTATAGATTGGAAATGTATGACTCAAAATTTTGTAACCACCTTCTTATTTGAAAGTCAATTTCCTTTAGTAGATCAAGCACTACATATTGTGAGACATAAATTACTCGAGGAGGTATCCAACCTTTCCTTAGAACAGGAAGAGGATGAATGGACTGCACCTCTCCAGAAACTACAAGGCTGTTACAACATCAATGCTGACAAAGACGATGATCTGAGGAAGGTGAAGATTGCAGAAACAAAAGGCCAGAGAGATGTGGAAGGACCAGGCATTGAGATTCCATTCATTGGAAAACCAATTAAAATCAATAAAGTCAATATTAGAACATAGCACACACTGAAGCTTGCCAATGTCAAAGATTATTGGGATGCTGCTACCATTGACAAGATTACTAAGTTGTTGCGTGAATATCAGGACTTGTTTCCAACCAAGTTCACTGATATGAAGGGAATTAAAGGGCCTATGGGATATATGAGGATCCCTTTAAAACCAGATGCTATACTAGTCAAACAGAGACCTTAGAGATTGAACCCTAGATATAAGGAGAAAGTGAAAATTGAGCTTAACAGAATGCTAGAAGCAGGGAATATAGAATCTGTCGAATAATTAGAGTGGAAGAAGAAGACAATCGAGATCAACATCTGCGTATATCTCAGGAAGATGAACGATGCTTGTTTACATGACCCCTTCCCTACATCATTAAGTGACGAAGTGTTAGAGAACGTGGGAGGCCTGGAGGTCTATTCTTTTACAGATGGCTTTTCAAGATACCATCAGATTCAGATTTCCAAGGAGGACCACCATAAGACCATGTTTGCCATAGAATGAGGATCCTACCAATATACAGTGATGCCATTTAGATTGAATAATTCCCCAACCATATTTTCCAGGGTGGTGGTTGAAGTGTTCAAGGAATTTCTGCATAAATTTTTAGAAGCATACTTTGATGATTGGACTGTTTTTATCTTGTTAAAAAATCACATTGAATGTCTAAGGATAAATGTTGGATAAATGCAGGCAGTGCCAAATTTCTTTGAATCTAAAGAAGTGCATATTCTTCTCACCATTTTGTGTATTGTTAGGTCATATTGTATGCAAGCAAGGATTGCTGGTAGATCCATCCAAGATCACTATTATAGTTGATCTACCCCCTCCTACAACATTTAAACAACTGCTCATTGTGTTGGGCCACACAGGCTACTATATAAAGTTCATTAATGGCTATGCTCAGATTAAAGAACCCATGGAGAAGCTGTTGATAAAGTATTTTCAGTTTAGTTGGACCAACGAATGCCATTATATCTTCGATACAATGAAACAAAAAATGGTTACTGCACCCATTCTAGTTTTCCCAAATTGGACCAAGGAGTTTCATGTGCATGTCGATGCATCATCCATTTCATTGGGAGATGTGTTATCACAACCAAGAACAAGAGACATTGACCACCCATTATCCTTTTATAGTAGGAAGCTATCCACAGTTGAGATTAATTATACCACTGCTGAAAGAGAGGGAATAACCATGGTGTATGCACTGCAAAAATTTCGCAACTATTTGTTGGGAGGACACTTTAAAATGTTTAATAATAACTCCATGCTGAAGTACCTAGGGAACAAGACAGTGTTGGGGGGAAGGATATGCAAATGGCTTCTGTTGTTTCAAGAATATGATTTTGAGATCATAGTAAAATCAGGAAGAATGAACAAGGGTCCTGACCACTTGTCAAGGTTGGAACATGGAGAAGAGCCCACTAATATACAAGATACACTACCAGATGCACAACTACTAGCCATTAGAAATATCGATGATCACTTCGCAAAGATAGTCCAGTTCTTATCAACAGGAATGGCACCTAGTGAGTACACAATTCCATAGAAGAAACAACTAGTAGTGCGCGCTGCATATTTCTCACTTATAGCTAGACATCTATACAAGATGGGACCAGATGAGATATTGCAAAGATGTGTTATGGAGGCAGAATGACTGCTGATCCTCACAAAATATCATGACGGCATTACAGGAGGACGTTATGCAGAGAAAGAAATTGCACAGAAGGTTCTTAGAGCTTGCCTTTAGTGGCCTACTTTACACAAAGATGCTAAAGACTATTCCAGATCTTGCGATGTATGCCAGAGGGTTGGGAAACCATCCAGAAGAGATGAAATTCCATTAGTACCACAACTAAGCCTACAATCATTTGAAAAATGGGCCATTGACTTTGTTGGACCGATAAACCCACCGGGAAAGCACACAGGAGAAAGGTACATAATTACAACAACATAATACTTGACTAGATGGGCCGAAGCAAGAACTATCAAGGACTGTAGTGCCACTACAACTGCGCGCTTCATATTTGATGACATCATAAGCAGGTTTGGATGCCCAAAGATCCTTATGAGTGATAAAGGAATACATTTCATAAATAAGACAATTGAATCCTTGATTGAAACATTTATAGTCCACCATCAGAAGAGTGCATCGTACCATCCTCAAGAAAATGGGACAGTTGAATCATTCAACAAGATATTGGAGACAACACTAACCAATATTTTCTTTGTGAATAGAGATGATTGGGATTTAAGAGTACTAGCAGTGCTATGGGCCTATAGAACCACTTGCAAGAAGCTAACAATGTAGACCCCCTTCAAGTTGGTATATGGTCTTGAAGTTGTTGTTCCAATGGAATATCTGGTACCAAGCCTAAGAATTGTTGCTTTTACAGATATGGATGACACTGGAGTTTTTCAAGAGAGGCTCGCATAATTGATCGAACTTGAGGAAGATCAATTCATTGCAGGATTCCATCAGCAAGTTCAGAAGGAAAGAGAGAAGGCCTACCATGATAGGCACATCAAGCAGAAGGCATTTAGACAAGGAGACCTAGTGTTGGTCTATGAAAACAAGTTCATAAAACATCCTGGAAATTTCATAATGCATTGATTGGGACCATATGAGATCGCTTATTTCACAGAAGGAGGAGTTGTGCAGTTGAAGATGATAAAGGGAGAATGGAAGGAAGGATTAGTGAATGGAAGTCAGCTGAAGTTGTACTATGACAACCAGTTCCCTCACAGCTCGTAGTGAAAACATGAAGAAAAGGGTCTAGGTACCAGGTGTAGTTGAAACTAGGTACCGGACACATAAAAGACACACTGCACAAGGAGGAATAGGAGGCATAACACAGAAACAAAAGGCTACACTGCACAGCTTGGAGTCGAAGTAAAACAGGAAGCTCAGATCTGAAGTGCCTTGGGATGAGTCATTGGTGAGATTTGGGGGCCTGTTGGCCCTTGGTTATGGAAGTATGTGAATATCAAGGAAGAAAAGGGAGAATGTGAACTGTGCAGAAGACACAGTGACTTTTATTGGGTCATGGTGAGAAAAAGAGCATAAAATATGGAGAAAAGCCCAAGGAAGAAAGTTGTTGGATGAGGATATCGGGGAGGACATGTCAACAAGTGAAAAAATCCACCGTTGGATGCTTTAGAGCACCGTGCAAGAAGGAAGGAAAGATAGGCTAGCGAAGCCCTGAAAATATGGGTCAAGTTGACTTAGGGTTTTAGACACCTAGGTTTTTGGTATCTAGGGTTTTGGACACCTAGGTTTCAGCCTAAGGTTGTCGGTGAGCTATTATAATGTATAAATAGAGGTCTAAAGGGCCTAGGTTGGGTTGGTAATTTGGGTTCGTACGATAATATTGTATTTTGGCTGTTGGTATTGAGTTAGCCAAGAGAGGAGTATTTTGTGAGAGGGAAGTGCTGAGTACGTGATCCTTCTAGATTGTAAGATCTTTAACTGGGTGTGAAGATCAACCCTACAGTTGGGTGTGCAGGGAGGGGAGAGAAAGACGAGAGAAAGAGAGGAGAATAGAGAATATCTTCTATCTAAGAGAGCAGACAAGAACTGTATTCTTTAACCTAATATAATATAACACAGTTCTATGGATGTAGCCCTGGAGAGAGGGTGAACCACATATATTTTGTGTTGTGTGTGATTGATCTTCTTTCTCTGTCATTAAGTTATTGTGATTGCATTACTATTTCAGATATGATAAGTAGGTGTACAAAATAGATATAAGTTGATAAATGATATATGAATGCTATGTTGTTCTTGCATTAGATCCACTTGATATTCCCCTTGGTTGTAGACATATCTGTCCTGCAACCCCCTCACAACTTCTTCAGGTGAGACTGCATCTGCTTCACATGTGTTTCCGAAAGGGCTTGTATTTAGGGCTTGTTGGTGCGCTCTTGGAGTCGAACACTGGGTCTTATCCTCTGCCAACATACCTCTAGATTTTCTACGTTGGCATATATAGTGCTACAACTCTAAGTTTACTTACCCTAGGATGACAATTTAATTGAGGGTTTTTAGTGCATATAGAACACCCATCAAATATGTCTTTTCATGGTCCTGTCAAGATCTGAAAACTTATGATACTCATATCATTCAACACACTATCCATTTTAAACCTGAAGTAAAACCTTTCCAACAGAAGCTCCAGAAGTACAACCCATCCCTGGAGCCTCTCATGTGTTAGGAGTTAAAGAAACTATTAGATGCTAAAATTGTCTTTCAAGTTAGACACTCCTCCTGTGTATAAAATATGGTTCCTATAAGAAAAAAATATGGGGAGATTCGCTTGTGCATAGATTTCATAAATCTCAACAGAGCTTCAAATAAGGACAACTATCTAGTCCCACCAATGGAGAAACTCTTGCAAACCATGTTTGGCTCTGATATTTTCTCCCTAATAGATGGTTTCTCAGGTTATTCAATGCAGAGGAAATGAAGTGGGGAACCTTCACTTATAAACGTATTCCCTTTGGGTTATTCAATGCAGAAGAAACCTTCTAGAGGGCCATGTGTTATCAATGAAATTTCATCTGCAACATTGCATGAAAATGGTTTCAAGAATAAAACATCTCAAAACACCTAATAGTTCACCTACAACACCAAATATGCATTTCCAAGAGGCAAAATCTATATAGCTGGTCAAAAATTGACATGCGCTAAAACACTAAAGCAAGCGTGCACACATTGCGTAGGAAAAAAAATCTCATAGAGCGCACAATGTGCCATATGCGCGAATGTGTACAAGAAAAGTCATGCACTCTTGTGAACAACGCATTTATGGTTTTTGTCAGCCCCTCAACCACTTATGGACCAGTTCCCAACTTGATTTGACCGTCAAATCCGAGATGAATCCGAATGGGGGGTTGGTCAAAGACCAAAGGGTGCCCTAAAGGGCCCCTTATTCATACTAAGAACTAGTTGGATATTTCCTCAAAGACATGCTATAAAAGGAGGCCAAAGAAGAGATCTCAAATAAAGGCTTCAAGAGCCCTCCCAAAGAGGAAGAGTGCATCCATCAGTCCTTCTTTCTCTATGGTGTTTTACAACTAATATAGTTATCCATTGCTAGCATAATCATTGGTCATTTGGTTGATTGATTTTGGTTCAAATTTCTTTATGCATTTTAGTTTTATTTCCTTGGTTATTTCTTTAATTGCTTCTAATTTAGTTGTTTGTTTATTTCATGTGCTTGGATTGTTTAATTCATACACTAACCTTTGTCTTGTCTAGTAGGCCCAACTAGACTTGTAAGTGCCCTTATTTTTCTCATTTGAGTGGCGAAAAGGACACAACGGATTGGCAACCATACTGGGTATAAGGTATAGATTTCCTCCCTATTTGTGTTGTTTGAGAACTTATTTTTGACCCATTTTCCTTGCAGGGATCATAACCAGCCTAGCCTTACCTGTCAAGAGAAAAGTTTGGAGCTAGAGGAGAATAATCCCACTTAAAATCCCCCCCTCCCCAACATGTATTAGAATGTGCATGAGTGTTCTAGCCCATAGATGTGCATTTTGAGCATTGTGCGCCAACAACACTTCGTTTCTCTGCACATTCTGTGCACTGTGTACAAAAATGTCTTCAGTTCTCTGGACATTGTGCACCCACTGTGCCTCTATCTGAACTGTAACCCACGCATCTGTCCATAATTCCAAAATTGTAAGAGTTTTTATGATGATTTGAAGGCCCCTAGCCTTCAAAATCTTGTTGTTATGCAATTTGTAAATGCACCACACTTAGATTCCCTTCCCATATGAAGGGTTAGTCAAAACATAGGCACTTAGGGGGTTAAAAAGAACCATATTTCTCCTCTTTTTCTTTGGTTTCCACATGGATGGCTTGTTTTGATTGTAAAAGTTAAGTTGAGATTATTTACTATCACATATAAAAAAACTTGCATTGGGACCAAAAATCAAACTTTAATCATTGAGTATGCTCTTCTCTCGCACCATAGAGTGATCTTGAGAAGTAGAAAAGTGATCAAGGGGACATTTCATCTCCTTTAAAATATTTAAGAGAGGACAAAGCCCCCCTAGGGCTCCTCTTAGTTTCTTTTCAAAAAAATATTAAATTTGTAAGGGCCCATACATGCCCACATGTTGCAAAGTTAGGATATTTTTTGAAATAACTTTCTTAGTTTACATCACTAGGATAGTTTAAAGGTCAAAGTAATGGGCCCATACATTCCCACATGCTTACAATATAGGACCGTTTTTCAAATATTTCTTAGAGTAAATCACATTTGGGAGTTTAAGGGATTGGTAAGGACCCATATGTCCACATGCTATTTCTTTAGGGACTTTACAAATTCTGCAAGGTTGTACCAATGGAATCTAGTAAGATAGGTAATCAAGATTTGTAAGGACCATATGAACTCCACATGTTGCAAATGAACATCTAAATTATTAAATGTTTGGCACATTTTATCACTTTCTCACACACAAAGTCACTCCTAACTCACATAATTTCATATTGAATTGTGGAGGTTGAAGAAGGTTTTCTCTAAAGGAATTCTGAAATGTCCCACTATTTCTTGAAGAAATTATCAACACCCACTTAATTCAAACAAGATTGGTTCCCACCCCCAATCTCTCAACCAGCCAGATCTAATTTTTTCTAAAAACTTACTAATTTTTCCTCTATAGGAGGTGCCAAAAGAACTTCTTTAGTCTAGGTAGGATCTCAGTGGTAGGCATACAAATAACCCCCCATTATCTGGTTCTCACATATTCAAACATTATATTTTGAAAAATAGGGAACTTCAAAATCCTCCAAGTCAAGTGTTCCTAAAACCATAAGGCAGAGAGATACCCATGAAGGGTCGAAGGCTAAGGTACATTTGTTCTGTGTGTCCCCCCTTGAGTCATGCAACTCTTGGAAGGGATCCATCTCGTGGCCCATTTATGAGGCCGAAAATCTAAATGCCGCACTTTGACCGATGCACCTAGTGACCAATTTTAGGACATCTACCCAGGTGGAAATTGTGGGATGCAATTGCACCTTGATCAGATTTTGTGTGGCTATTGGAAAATATCTCCAGCTCTTTTGGGATATGCACCCTCTACCCCTCATTATAATTGATTGTTTCATCCTTCACTAGTTCCTCTTCTGGTGGCTTCAGACCTGACTGTTGAGTGATATTTGAAGGTCCATGTAGTATACCTAGGGAGGTAATATGGGGTACCTAGGGAGGTACCCAATTGGAATGTGATTATGTATTATTAATAGAAGTCATTTAATATATGAGAATGTGGTCATTCAATGTAAGATGAACTAGGTCCACTATATTAATAAAGACCCACTATGGTAGTTGGATGTAATAAATGAGAGAAGGTTCTTTAGAAGGTTCCTAGAAGATAGAGAGAGTTATATAAAGAAGTGTAAGAAATGTAATGAAGCATAGTGAAGAATATTGTGATTGTACAAGCAAGGATTGCTTGAGGACTGCATTCCTTCCTTAAGGAATAATACATGGTGTTACCCTACCTCAAGGGTTTTCTTCTAATAAAGTGTGGTTTATTCTATCTTGCTTTGTGGATATATTGTGTATTCAGTATTTGTGATGATTATTTTTGTAGATCTATTTAGGATCTTAACAATTGGTATCAGAGCACCTTCCTTGGTAGACATTTTGGGCAAATATTTTTTATTTTTGCAGATTTTGTTTTTCGGAGAAGAAAAAAGAGGGACGAGACATTCCAGAAATTTTTGGTATATTTCTGTGCTAAATTTTCAAAAAAAGGTTGTATATATGAGTTCCTCTCAGAAAAAAACACAAGTTAAAAAAGAAAATTGTCCGAAACGGAGTCCGGGAAGTCAAGATATTGAAGTTTTAAAATCTGCAATTTTTCAGGGTTTTTTCTGCGGACGGCGACGCGATTTTTATTTTTATTTTTGTATAGATGGAGGATTAATTTTCCCAAAAAAACTACATATCTGAGTTCCTCTCACAATTTCAACCAATTTCAAAAAAAACATCAGCTGAAACAGAGTCCGGGAAGTGAAGTTATGAGCATTTTAAATTCAACAGTTTTTCAGGGTTTTTCAGAAAACGTCGTGATTCTATAGTAAGTTATTGTTCTATTTTTTGGTTTTTTTCATGACGGCTGTGGGAATGAAGAGTTCATAGGGTGATCATATGAATATTTCCTCTCAAACCCTTAAGAGAATTCTTGAAGCATTCAAATCCAAATTGTATGACACATTGAATGCTAGATTGCATGACCTTGCAAATGGCCTCAATGATAGTTTCCGTAGTATTCAAGATTCATTGGATAACATGCAACAAATATTTCTTATGGCAGATATCAGGGATGAATATAATCAAGAAATATATTCTTGGTATGATTTTGAGGCTAATTGTAATGATTGGTATATGGATAGTTGTCATTTTTGGGATGACAACCACTTTCATATTTTATTTGATGACTCTAATCCACCTTTTGTAGAGAGCATCAATGTGAAAAATCGAGAGCCTATGATTATTACCATTGTCCATTCTGCATATTCTACAATTGTATTATTCCTTCCATATTCTGCTATGACCATTTTCCACTATGTGGATGGATCTTCTTATTTGGATCCACATGATAGGTGTCAGTCTTTGAAGCATCATTTTGAGTTCGTTATTGGGTTCCAAAATCTTCCATGGGGAGTTCACATGAGCACTTGGAAATGGGACCCGATCTTACAATGGTGGTTGGAATACTTCATCATGGTGGCTTTCCTTTCTACATGGGACCTTGGTTCTCTAGTCTTCTTCAGCATTATGGTCCACAATTATCCATGGGACCCTAGTATATGGTTGTACATCAAGCGTTAAGGACAATGCTTTCATAAGGGGGATGGAATGTAAAGTAGATAGAGAGGTAGTCGGGGGGACAGAGGGCCCATAGTGATAATATTGGAGCTCATTCAATGTAAAGTGGACTAGGTCCACTATATTATTAAATAAGACCCACTATGGTAGTTAGATATAATAAATGGGTAATTAAATATAATAAATGTAGGAGGACTTCTTAAAAGGTTCTACTTCTAGAAGATTCCTCCTCTAGAATGTTCTTAGGTGATGGTAGCACTATATAAAGGGGTTCAAGCAATGTAATGAGACATGAAGAGAAATAT
>JZKD02S1643472.1:489105-500055 GCA_000966675.3 Picea glauca
TGTCAAATAACTATAAAGAGTAGCCATGAATAATACACAGCGGAGCTACATCTTGAAATCAGAAAGATATAGAGTATCCATCTTCCAGAAGCTGATTCGGTTTGATGGTTGGACTTCAGAGCTTGAGCAACAACTTCAAAATATTATAAAACTCAGGTAGGAGTGTAATATGAGTGTACGACTGCACTACCCAAAGGCCTTCAATGACTCGTCGGTCATGGACTTGATAATCTTGATGATCGGACTGAAGGCTTCAGTGATTTCGAACAAGGACTTGATTGGACATTCAGGATGGCCGCGTATGCGGACAAGAGACATATTGCAGAGGGGATGACTCAGGATTAGTGACAAAATTCCCTTGGATAATAGCACGACAAGTGATGAGACTCAGGCAACATATGTGTTAATCATAACTCTACGAAGAAGGAGGGAACGCAAAATCTCCATATGTTTGGAAGAATAACCAAACGGTGGAGGACACAATTCTATATAGCGAGAAAGGATTCCTAAGGTCGTACTACATCCCATAGTCTAATGAACAAATGGACAGATGTGATTTATCTAAGGGAGACTCATTATGCTGCCAATAAAGAAAATACTTTTCCCATCCTCTTTTTGGGGTATATTTGATTTTTTTGTTCTTTTCAATAATTTTGGAAAAAGAATAAAGTAATATTACATTACAATGGAGGAATGTGTATTGCAAACATACAAGCTCAAGGCACAAGGACAAGACTGATGTTCTGGTAAAATTATACTCAGGGAAAATCCTTCGACGACCAAAGGTGTTAAGACGTAGAAGAAAATTGTCACAAGGCTGGTGGATAAGGTATGCAAATGCGGTTGATAGAACACACAATGGTAACGTCCTTCGATGTAAGTTTAATGAGCCCAGAGAAGGTAATCTCAGTGGTTTTTCATATTTAGAGAGTCTGAAAAAGCATAAAAGGAGACTCCATTGGGGTACCATTTTCGACAATAGTCTAGTCGGTTCGAAAAAGGGGTAAACTAGCACCGATTAGACGTCAATTCAAAACCATTTTAACGAGTGTGACAAGGACAAGATCACTCGACCATTTTTTCACTTTTAAGGAGTCTGAAAAAAGATTAACTATGGACTCCGTCAGGAATATTCTTTTGGACCAATTTAACGAGTGTGGAAGAACAAGGTCACTCAGTGATCTTTTCAATTTTAGGGAGTCTGAAAAGAGCTTAACTATGGACTTCGTGGGGGTTTCATTTTCGTAAATTTAGTCCCTCAGGCCCGAAAAAGGAATAAAATTATACCTGAGAGTACTCTTCTAAAGAATGGGAATTCGATAGAGTATACCTTTGTTCGTACAGTTGACCATCTTGACCGAAAAAGGGGTAAACTACCGCCAAATAGACGTGACTTCAAATTTCAGTTTAACGAGCGTGAAAGGCCACAAGATCGCTTGGCAATCTTTTCATTTTTAGAGGGTCTGAAAAGGGCTTAAAAGGAGACCCGTTATTTTTGGGAGTCTTGAGGGTGAGACAAAAAGTGAAAAAGAATCATGCAAATGAGGCTCAAACTCATATTCAGGAAAGACTATATGGACTCCCGAGCCTACAATTTTTTTAGAAACGGCATGGACACCATAATGCAACAAGAACCTACCTAGGGCATCCATGTTCTAGTAAGCTCTACCGCCAAGTTGTGACACTTCTAAAGAAAATATGATGGTTCTGTGTCACAACTTGATGGGATCGATCCTATAGCAGAGGAAAAAGACAACGAGGCACAAAATTCAGGGTGGTAACCTAACCTATATGCTCAAGTTGATTTTTGAATTTTTTTATGGACCGTTAATATTTTCTCAAAACTCAAACAAATGTCCCAATACCCGATCAAATCCCTCCCATATAACTCCTGAATCACTCTAAATGGTTTTTGGTATAAAGAAACTGATAAGGGAGGCCAAAAAAGTGACAAAAAGAGGCCAAAAAGTCTATAAATAGAAGCTGGCAGCTCATTATCACCATTGCTGATTTGGAAATTGACTCTGGAGCCAAAAGACCCCCTTTGCCAAAAACTGTGATTCCGGGAGCTACAGTGGACGAAATGAACTTTTTCTTAGACCAAGTAAAAGTTCAAACTCTCTTATCTAGCTATTCAACACTTCAATTTAATTTTTTAGTTTGTTTTTTGGGTGGGTGTCGACCTTAAAAAGGTCGGCCCTAGGTACACGCAGGTTGTCTTTGGATAGGCTGCATGTACATTCGGGTAGAGTAAAGTCTGCTTGTGTGTACATGCGACTGTCGCCTCTACATCCCATGTGTACCCCACCTTTTGTAGTGAAAAGAAAACCAAAAGAAAGTACTGACCCTCCTTCACCTTGTTGTGTTGGCAGGATGTATGTCCAGTGGAGGGAAAGGGAGCATGAGGAAATCAATGAGTTGGTTGCAGCAAATCCGAATGTCGTGGCCGTGTTAATGCAATGCAGTTTACTAAAATTATTTCTATGTCCATTTATGCGTGCACAACCAAGGCTACTGAATGCCTTGATTGACTACTAGCACCCTGATGTAGAGGCTTTTACGCTAGAGGGGCAATCACTAGTGCCCACCACCGAGGATATCTACTTTCTGACTGGGCTCTCAAGGAGAGGGGAACCAGTCAACTTCTGAACGTTTCCTGCGGGATAGAGCAAGATCTCGAAACTGATAGCCAAGAATTGTGAGGCTGGTACTGACCATGTGGGCTCCCAGGTACCTATTAGTATGATTACTAACTTAGCACTATAGACTATATTGTTACTAATTGGGTAGATTACCGACTCAACAACCTTGCATCAGGCATCTCACACACAGATGAACTGTGCCATCCAGTGCTTGAATGCACATATTTTTGACTGGAGTACCACACTGCTCGAGTGCATGAAGAGGCAATTGACAGATTGCTGATAGCAGACACAGAGGAACTTTGGGTTTGGGACCATCTTGTGTTCATTCTTTTTTGAGAGAGTTTCGAGTTTTAGTCCTCGGGTTGTAGTACAAGGACATCAGGCCTCATTCCCTGCAGTGTGTAGATGGGCAGTATTACTGCCGCGACAGGGTGGTGGAAGGACCGTTGAGTCCTTCGACAATGATTTCTTTGCATGGCTACCATGACAGATCCATGTGATTGAGGACTACCCATATGCAGGGATAGATTTTTCTAGAGATCCTGAGATACCCATTCCTCTTGGTGAGGAGCGAGGGGAGATGGGTAAGTCGCCACCTTTGTAGTTTTTTTTTGTTTGCATATGTAATTTTTATGTCGTTTTTGTTATATATATCATTTTTTTGTATGCCAGAGTATTTGACGGATAAACGTTTGTTGCATGCAGATGTGGGACCCATGCGACCTGTCGATTATGCACAAAACAAACATCGTCCACAGCCAGAAGCCACCGCTGGGGGAGCAACAGTAGTAGGGAACCTCCCAGCCAGAGAGGCCGAGAGGGTCCTTAGACGAGTTGAGCATAACTTCACTGCGCTCACTCGCACAGTCTCGATGGCAGATATAGAGGACCTACTGCCATCCATGCAACCTCATGTAGTGGGGGCACCTCGAACGTGGGTCCAATTGTTTAGGCATTTAGCCCGTGCTGTGGATGATTATAACAGGGCCCATAGGCCCTAAACCTACTTAGACTTTTTATGTTCCATGAGCACCTACTTGTATATATTTTTTGAGGGCATAAGCCCGGTGACTCGTTACTATTCCCATTTTTGAGGCGCTTGCATCCATCTATGTACTCTGGTTATTTTATGATGTTATATATGGTTTTTATATTTTGTGTCTTATGGATTCTGTGTGAAAAAATGTATTTACATGTTTATGTCAATGTTCTTTCATATGTGTGCAAGATGCCAATCTAAAATTTGATTAGCTAGAGTATCTGTAATTTGGTTTAATATCCTAGGAACATGAAAATATGTAATATAATCAAAGTTTCATTCTAAGAGACGTACCCTAAGGAATCGTCGGTGTAAATTTGGATCATGAACCTGGTATACTATGCTTAGCTGCGACACAACCAGTTGAGTGTCGAGATAGACCCGGAGATGAGAGATACCCAATGATAAGGCGTCACGAAGAAACCCAATAACTACACTATACTCGGTGACATTATTTGTGGTGTCACCTAAGCATATACCTCCAGAAGATAACAACTAGCCCTGAGGTGTAAAGATTACCCAAGCTACGGAGGCAAGCCTCCGCGTGTGTCGACTAGCACTATCTGCATACCCAACAAACACCTCAGAATCACTTGACATCTTCCGTATTGATGAAAAATAACATCAATGACACGTCCATAACACTTAAAAGAAACTTAAAAAGTAATAGTACAAAGACTATACATATGTTATAGAAAGTTACCCACAGTGACCTATCTATGAGTAATACTTCTTGAGGTAGAGCCCATTTCTAGGCTGTACCAAAGCATTCCCTTCAAAATCAACCAAACGATAAGTGCCCTTTTTTAATACCTCTTTTATAATGAAGGGTCCGAACCACATGGGTTTAAACTTTCCTGCCCCCAGGGGATCCTTATCTTGGTCATAGACCAGGACAAGGTCACCCTCAGAGAAAATATGAGGATGAACAGAGCTATGATATTGACACTTGACCTTATGTTTGTGAGCCTCATTGGCCAGGACCGCATCACGACGCTACTCATTGAGCTGCTCAAGGTGTATTAACCATTCTTCAAGCAGAGAAGTGTCTGGCAATAATTGTACTGACAATTTTAGAGATGGGATCTGACATTCAATGGGTAAGACTTCCTCCAGTCCATAAACGAGTTGAAAAGGTGAGAAACCACTTGTAGTATTAACAGATGTTCGATAAGCCCATAATGTCAAGTATAACATCAAATGCCAATTTGACTTGGCTGAGTTGATAGTTCATTGTAGAATAGTCTTAAGAGTTTTGTTTACAGCTTCCACCTGCCCATTGGCTTGGGGGTAGTAAGTTGATGAATTATCCTGCCATAACCCAAGCTTTGATGTTAATTCGGTCATCATTTGGTTCTGAAAGTGGCTGCCATGGTCAGTGACAATCTCTCTCAGGACACCGAACCTTGCTATGATCTGGTTGAATAAGAAGAGAGCTACAACCTCTCCATCATCTTTAAACGTTGGCATAGCTTCGACCCACTTAGTGAAGTAGTCAAAAGATACAATGATATAGCGGTGCCCCCTTGTTGATGGGGGGTTACATGTAGTGTAATCAATCCCCCACTTAGTGAAGGGACCAACTGTGATGACAGGAAACATAGGAGCAGGATGTGCCCTCATCTTCTGAGAGAAGATTTGGCATGGATGGCACTTCTTGACTGATTCAATACAATCTTTGATAAGTGTCATCCAGAAGTAACCTGCTCGTAGAATCTTTTGGGTTGTTGCCAACCCAGATAAATGATCGCCACAAGCTCCTGTATGGTAATCCTTGAGCATGATGATGGCCTCCTCATGAGTGATACATCGATGTAAGATGCAGTCTACACCTCTCCGATACAACGTATCATCGAGTATGAGATAATTCTTAGCCTGATGGCGTATCCGCCAACGCTCGTCACGAGAAGCAGAGGTGGGGAATTTCAAAGTCTGGAGATAGATAAGTATATCTCCATACTAGGGATCTGAATATGTAATCAAAAACATATCTCCTCGGATAGGCAATTCCTCAAGCACAACGTCACCTGACTCAACCGGAAGTTCCGAAATAAGCTCTGCGAAGATCAATGACTTCTTGGACTTTGTGGAAACAAAGTCTAAGTCAAATTATTGGAGGATGACTATCCATCTACTGATTTTTATGCCTATAACTCATCGTGTCAACATGTACTGGAATGGATTCATGACAGCAATGACGGTGGTCTTGTGAAACAGAAGATAGTGACAAAACCGTTGAACAGCATGAACTGTCACCAACGCAAGTTTTTCGATATCAGACTAATTGAGTTCTAGTCTTATGAGGCCTTGTCTTAGGTAATAGATCACGTATTCTGAGAACGAATAATCTTCCTAAACTAAAACCATGCCAATGGTTGACTCTATGACAACCAGATATAATAAGAAATCTTTGTTATAGTTAGGTGGTCGTAGCAGAGGTGCGGTTGTGAGGGCGTGTTTTAATGTGTTGAAAGAGCGTTGAGCAGCTTCATCCTAGAAAAAAGGAACATATTTCTTTAGTAAACGCATAAAGCCCTTGGTGATTTCGGCATAGTTGGCGATGAAGCATTGTAAGAAGTTCACCTTGCATTGTAGACTCTGAAGTTTTAGGATTGTGCGTGGGGGGGGAAACTGGATTATTGCCTCCACCTTAAGAGGATCGACCATGATCCCTGTTGTTGATACGATGAAGCCTAACAAACATTCTGACGTTACACATAAGCTGCACTTGTTTGGATTCAAGCGAATCCTAAAGTAGCGACAGTGTTCGAAGATTAGTCTAAGATGTGTGGGATGATTTGTACGCTTGCGAGAGCGTGATGCTAAATCATCTAGATAGGCCTCAACTATATGTTTGAGGTCATGAAATGCAAAATACATGGCCCACTGGAATGTGGCTCTAGCATTTTTAAGGCCAAAATACATGGCCCACGATATGCGAATGTACCCCACGGACAAATGAATGTCATTTTATGTTGGTCTTTAGGTTTGATTTGGATTTGATTATATCCTAAAAAACCATCCATGAAAGAAAAGGCTTCACAACCGGCATGTTCATCAATGATATGGTCAATGAATGGTGTTGGAAAATTATCTTTGGGACATGCCTTGTTCAAATCATGAAAATCGGTACATACACGAATCGTGCCTTGTTTTTTATTGATCGACATAGGATTTGACACCCCATTGAGTCAAATGGATGGGATAAATAAAACCTGCCTTTAGCAATTTCTCAACCTCAATCTTGATGGTTGTTGCTTTCTTGGGATTGACTGGATGAAGTTTTTGTCGAACAGGCTTGGAATCATGATACGTTGTGATTTCATGTTCAACTATTTTCGGATCAATACCTGGCCTTTCCTCATAAGACCAGTCAAAAACATCATGAAATTCTTTGAAAAGATCTGTGTAAGTTTGAATTTCTTCGGGGGAGCAATCCACTCCGACAAAGACATTCTCCACGACACCAGGGTTTCGGGAGATGTCGATGTGTATAGTTTCAGTGATAGTCGTCATATTTCCCTCAACATAAATTTCTTGTGTAGCTAAGAGATTAATAGGACATGGCTGATCTCTCGTCAAGGTAACGGTGAATTCTCCTGCTTCGATTTAGCTTAATCCTGGGAGAAAATATGATCTGTGATGAAGATCTTCCCAACGTTTGTCCGGACTAGTCATTTCTTCAATTACTACTTTGTCAAAAGGCAAGACTAAGTCTAACGAATCAATGTTAGCGAGAGAACCCTAAGCCCAAATAGGCTCTAGAAGTGGATCTAACTCTTGTGCAGGAGTCAGATCAGGGTTAGCTGAAGCTTGCTAGACTAAAGAGTACACTACCTTAGTGGCAGAGAAGGGCATGGACATGATGGGGTGCCCTGTCTCATCCATCGTGGCTGATGGGGAAGGAAGAATCCAAGGATCCTCAAAGTAAGTCATGTGGAACGACGAAACTTGAAAAATATCAACCTTATGGTGATTAGATATAAATTTGATATCGTCGTGAGGAGGTGGGTAATTGAAGGTACCCATCAAGGACAGGCACAAACCAACTCCTATGTTAATGAAACCTGGTTGAGGATTATCAATCATCGGGACCATGGATGCCCCCAAAGCTGGGTTAGGTCTGGAGAAAGATAGTTGATCAATGGTCACTATCCGACCCTCATGTGGAAACAACAAGACTCATAAAACTGTAGCAACCACAACTTGCATAGAATAAGTCCAACTCCGTCCTAACAAAAGATTATAGTCGAGGGGAGCATCGAGTACCTCTACTTCAACACACATGGTTTTCCCTCCTAACTGCACAGGGAAAGAAGGAACGATGCCATGTAGTTGGAACGAACAACCGTCGAAAGAAGTGAGGAGAGTAGGTGATGGAGACAAAAAAAGCTGGACAATGGCCTTCCAGCATGCTAATGACATAACACATGTCAAGGCACCCTCGTTGGCCACCATGCGGAAGATATTCCAAGTAAAATTTTTCGTGGGATGAGCCACTACTATCTGAAATGCTACGTGGTAAGGTAGACAAGGTTTTAAATTGGTTGTGTCTAACATGATGGTGCCCGAATTACAAGTCCCAGTAGAGCCCAAAGCGGTTAACAAGGCTTTCCTCTGAGCAGGGCAGCTTTGGAGGACCTCCAAAGCAGACATCGCATAAGGGGTTTGTGATAAATCTTCCACCACAGAGTAATTCTGGGTGTCCCTTGTGTTTGGGTTGTGGGAAGCTTTTTTAAATGAACCCTTTGGAATCCGTGTCATTGTTTCTCCCAACGTCTTCTCAATCTGTAGAGGAAGAGATGGGAGATCAACTTCTTTACCCTTCTCAGAAGCACTTGGTTTACTATAGTCGTGTTCTCTAGTTGATATGAAAGAATCACCCCTAACCATATATACGTTCGCGAATGAGGGATTGTTTGGAGGCGGGCAGGTTTATTGGTTGCCCCCTTCTGCGCTTGTAGAGGCTTGAGTGAGATTTTTCCCATGTTGAAAGGGATTAGTCAACACTGCTTGTTGTTATTGTGTGATGAACTTTTGGGCCTCTGCAAGTCGAGGACAAAGATGGGTTGGGTGGTCTTCCGTGCACAAGTTGCATGGATACCTCACCTTCTATTTTTTCATGTTGTCCCCGCCAACATTGTCAGTGGGTTTTTTATCCCCCTTACCCTTATTTCGTTGTTTTTTCTTCCCTTCAGGTTGTTGGGTGGCCTTTGGGTTAGTCGACTGCATGGAGTGTACTTCCGATGTTTAGGTAGGGGGAGCAGCCAAAGTAGTAGTTTGGCTGGCCATTGTGTGTTGTATGGATAATTGTTGCAACTGTTTTGTCAATTGCTCAGCGGGCTTGGTTTGTGCTGAACCAACAATACCATCGACATGTGGTCTATCTCTCTGTCTAGTTTTATCTAATATCGAACGTGGCGCATCTGGCAAGATGTTGTATAATAAACCAGACTGAGAATAGATGAGCTCAAACTGTTGATACTTCATGATGGCATCTTCCTCGGAGAAAACTACGGATGTCACGACATCTTTGGATAACTGTGGGACAAAAGACTTAAGGAACCACTCAAGAAGGAATGCTGGTGGGACTGGTACTTTGATTAAACTCTTCCGGTGTCTCCACTCTTGGATATGATCAGAGATATGGTCCAATGTTGTCTGTTCGAAATTGGCGAGAAGCTCTGTGCCAACGTCATATCTCACAGGTAACTGGAAATGGTTAAGGAAGGCCATCACCAATTCAACAAAAGAAGAGTATCTTGAGCGATCGAGCTCGATGTACCATTTCATGGAACTCCCAATGAGAGTACGTTGAAACAATCACAAATGTATTGAGTCATCTTTCAATGAGTCAGATGAGCACCAAAGATGAAAGGTAGTCACATGATCACCTGGATCTTCATTAGGCTTAGCCTCGAACTTTGGAATGTATGAAGGAAACTTCGTCGGCATAGGAGGCCAACGTGGGTCATGACAAATAGGATCATTAAACAACCCTGTCAAATCTGGCAAGTGTAACATCGCCAGGAATGGTAGTTTGGGTTGCTGCTGATAACCTGGGGAAAAGGGTCCTGGAGTTTGACTGGCACCAGGTTGCCAGGAAAAGTTTGGCTGCTGGTTCGGATTCTGATAAAAACCATGGCCCTGACCAGCATAAGGATTTTTCATCTGTGGAGACATCATCAATTGATTTCCCATAAAGGACATAGAGTGTTGGGCATGCACTGTATTCAAAGAACTTTGGGAAGGATTACCCCATGCTGGTCCTGTGAGGAGAGGCATAGTAGTTTGTCCAGGGTTCCATTGACTGTGGAAAAAATTACCCCAGAAAGACATTCCGGAAGAGGGAACAGATCCTTGTCTTGAGTTCCAAGGTCTTGCTATATGTGCCCCCTGTGCAGGAATAGTACCCTGCGCAGGAGTAGATTGTCCAAAAATGGGGTTGCCCCCAGTCAAAAAAGCGGCTGATGAGAATGTGTTGTTACCAAACATCTCGTTCCAAGAACACAGTGTCAAACCTACCAACATACTGTGCGAAGGTGTTCCTTGACTCCCTGCTCCAAATAAAATAGTGTGTGTAGGCTACTCGGTGGATTGCTGATGCGGACCACCAAGCGAAGGGGACGAAGGAGGGATATGACCTCCTGCATAGAAGCGATAGAGCTCCCTGCCACCAGACCCAAAGTATGTAAAGTGGAGTAGGTTAGTACAAGACTTGTACCCGAACTAGGCATACCATATGAGAACGGAGGACCTGTTGCACTAGGTGTGAAGGGGGTTGTGGTCGCCGCCATAGATGGGTTCGGTCCACTATGCGACGTAGTTGTGGCCGAGACCATGGTGGCTCGAACCGATGAAAGTAGGTTAGGAGATAACCCTCCTGTGGTGGCAACTGTGGTGGGAATTGAAGAATTCCTAGAAGGAGTAACAACATTTGTTTCCATTGCTGTGTGAGGCACTGTCTGGTGTTCATGAAATTGGATTGGTATAATAAACAGTGCCAATATATCAGTGGTTGGGGTTTCAACCGAGCCAAGAGTGGATGCTTCAAGGTCCAAAATGGTTGATTCCTCTGGGAGTTGTTCGGGCACAAAGGTTTGTAACCCGGTCGCTTCAAAAGACCCTTGTTGGTCTAGCTTCTACCTTAATGGTGGCAGGGGTGGCTCCAGTGTAACCTATGATAGACAAAGAAGCCTTCATGACTGGAAGAGCTTGGGATCCTCCACTATGTGGGAAGATCCAGGACACGCTAAGGTATTCTAA
>JZKD02S1643472.1:500105-511360 GCA_000966675.3 Picea glauca
CTAAAAAGAAGCCCCTAAGAGATAAGACAAGCAATCACTAAACTATTTGGAAGAACAGTTACAACAACCAACACTAGAGAAACTTACCGGTGCAAGTGCAACTCGAACACAGAAGAACCCTCTGGGTATAATCTGCAAAGCATGGCCCGATGTGTATCCTAGGTACCGTAGTATACCCCCGCAATCACCTGTGTATGTCCCTAAAACGATTGGCAACTAGGTTGCCAGCACGTGAATAGTTGTCAGGCGAGTACAGTCGAAAGTCGGGTAGACCACAATGAGCAAGGTATCAAGCTCGAAACCCGTCAAGGGTATCGAGAGAAAATGGTTTGGAAGACAACTGAGGACCTCGAATGGATTCGAGACCCAAGAATCCCTGTGGCAAATGCAAATGACGGAATCCCAAAACAAGCCCTCTATATGTGTTCTCCACTACGATTGGTCCGGCTTTGGAGGGGTTATCTCCTCTACCTTTCCGCACGTGACCTCATGTTTAGCCCCTGTGTTAGAGGGTGGTCCCGGATAACTTCCATGAAACTGGACTTAGACACTCCCTATCTCAGACTCTAATGTTTGGTTTTGAATGGCCTTGAAGAGTTTCCTCTCCAACCTAATCCAAGGCCCTAGTCCTGAACTAGTTTGTGAACCCTACAAACATAAAAGTCTAGTAGATTTTAAAATTAGCATTGCTTTTATGGATTTGTCTTATGTCAAGGGGTATGAATTTGAAACTGATGATGTGTATAAGACGAAATAAAAAATGAATGAAAAAGATGGAAACAAAAAACTTTTACTAAATGCAAAATTTCAACAACTTTTCACAAAGAAAGATTTTTAATTTTTCTAAGATTTTAGATAGTAAACTCAAAGGAATTTCTCTCGACTACGAGCTACTTATGATCTAAGTGAACTGAAAAAAACTTACAAAATAAAATACTTTTCCCTAGCTAATGATGCAGAAACACACTCTTCAACCAAAGAAGAAAATGAAAAAGGAGATTTTTTTTTTTTTATTTAAGTGCTAGTAAAGCAAGAAAGGGAAAATACCGACAAGCAAAAAACCAAGAAAAATAATTCTAGATTAAAGCGCAGATTGCAAAGAATCATATTAAAGAATCACACAAAGGCAATTGAAAAAACAATGACTCTCATGCTTGTCTAAAAACCATAAAAGATTTATTTATTTATTTTTATTTTTTTTCTGTCAACTTTTAACTGAGAAAAAGCAGGCTAAGGGTAAGATGAAGCCTAATCTACTGATTTTTCAAACATATATTGAAACACCTAAGAGGAATACTTCTTATCAAAGGAGGGGATGACTGCCCCACCCTGAACAAAAAGTAGCCTGTACAAGCACGCGATTGTCACTCAAACAACACACGTGCAAATGCATGCTGAACAGAGATAGAGGGTGTGTACACGCAGGATGACCTTGTATATGCCACGTGTATATATAAATTATAAAGAAAAATATGAAAACAGACAGTCCAGACTAGGAAGAGACCTCTGGTATTGATAACTAGGATCCCTTGAAGGCTTGGATACTCTTTCTAACAGAAAAAACACATAATGCAAGGAAAAATAATAAGGCAAAAAAAGAAATCTAAGATAGGACTGTTAACAAACCAGACTCAGACAGGATTCCAGAAAACCTCCTGAGAATGTGTCATTCTAACAGGGAAGAGGAGGACTGCCTCTAAGGTTCTCTGAACTCCTACACGCTATTGCTATCTCTACAGCTAGCATTCACACGCGGGCTATAAGAGGATAGGGCACAGGTACACGCATTCCGGTCATCTGCAGGCCGCATGTACCTCTGTGTGTCCCTAAAAATATAGTCAAGAAAAAGTCAGGGAAAGCTGGTATGGAAAACCAGACTCCCTACTAGCTCAAACCTTACAGAAAAAGAAAAGATAGGCAAAGAAAAAACAGAAAAACTAGTCTTTAAACTACCCGAAAACATAAATAAATCCAGGAACCCTAAAGAGTATTCTCCCCAGTACGGTCGCCAATTCTGTTGTTGGGAAAAACACCCTACGGACTAGCAAATTAGGGTCAAACTTTGCATGCAGATTTGACCGAATAGAAACTACTTTTTTACCTACACCCCAAGATTTAAATCCCTTTTTCTCGGTAAATGCATGGAAAATGACCACCTACCTTATTACCAGCGTTCGATGTCAATCCTCCATTGTTCTTGACTACTTGCTCACAATGCTCCTTCCAAAGATGACCTGCACTCAAGACAAACAAAAACTATGCATGCATGCTACTTCTATACTCAAGGGTTAGAAATCGAACATAAACTAATCAAACCATAGACAATTTATAATTTGGGACGGAAAAGCATTCTTTTTATTACTTAAAGTGAATCAACTTACAAAAGATGAGACCGACCATCGCTCCTTGAACCTGATCCTGGGATCCTCTTCTTCTATCCTTCAACTGCTTTGCGTTAAATATCCTTTGGCATGAGGAAAGGCTAAAGGGTTGGGACAATGGAATATGTAAATTGGAAGAGTTTCTTTGCTATATTTTTTCCTCCTCCAAATGGTACCCCTACCCCTTCTTTTATAGGCTAGAAGGAGCTAGGGTTTTGGACGAACCCTCGGCCATGCATGGACGTGAGTTTTAGTTAACTCACCCATAGCTTTTTGTTCCATCGACAACTTTCCTTTTTTTGTGCTTTTGTAGGTACACGCGGGCTTTTGTGAGTCAGCCAGTGCGTACACATGTGCAGTAATGGGTTAGGGTGCATGGGCCTTTACATAAGAGGATTTTCAAAGAGTTGTTCAGCAGAGTTTTGGCAAAGAAGGGATATGAGTTGGCCTGATGCCAAGTAAGCATGTGTGGTGCAGTTTAGGGTTATAACAACCCCTTTCCCTGATCTGACTAAGAAAGTGTTCCCCTTGGAAGTCCAGTGGATATTTGTTGCATGATATTCAAGGCTCCATGATTAAGATGGCCTAATCTCCTGTGCCATAATTCACCCTCATCTCGGCTCACCATTGTTTCTTCCTTGCCTATCATGACACCACAGCCATCTACCTATAGCATGTAGAGATTCTTAACTCGAATCCCTATATTCTTGACTTGACTTGTTGCTTTATGTCGTAGGTAGGCTATACCACTGCTAAAAACAACATCATAGCCTCTGTCCTCCAACATTGTGACTGAGATCAAGTTTTTCTTCAGACCTGGAACATGCATAACATTTTTCAATTGAAATGGTTTACCTGACTCCCTTTGAAAGGTAATGGTACCAATACCAATTGCACTGTATTTTCCATCATTGCCCATCTCTATATGTATTCTGAGATCTTTCTTCTCCAAGTCAATGAAAGACTCTCTATCTCCCGTCATGTGGAAGGAAGCGTCACTATCCAAATACCACACTGATCTCGATGCACTTGAAGCCATGCATGCAATCAAAGTGAAGTCAAGCTCAAATTGTGAGACAAGAGCCTCACCAGTTGTAGCTCCAACAACCGTCTTGTTATTCTTCTTCTGCGGATAGTTAGTAGCGATATGCCCACGTTCGTGACAATGAAAACACTTCAATTTGGAAAAATCCAGCTTCTTGACTTTAGACTCGAAATTTGATTGGAATTTCTTCCATTTCCCTTTCCTTTCTTTGGAAGTCAAAGCATAATACTCTTCATCATCACACTTTGATGAAGATCCATCTCTGGTATTCTTCCTGAACTCCTCTTGCACCAGATCCGACCATAGTCATTCCCAATCTGACAACTTTTCCCTTCCATTGACAGATTCTTGATAACTATGCCAACTCTTAGGAAGCCCTAGGAGCGCCAAGCTCACCAAATCATTAGCAACGACTGTTATTCCCACACTTCCAAGTTCAACCCGACATTGGACAAACTTTGTGAGATATTTTGGAATGGTGTCGCCTTTCTCCATCTTGATCTTCTTGAGTTTATCTTTGAGTGCCAATTTCCTATGGTCGCTACTATTTTGGAACAGATCTGTTAAAACCTTCCACATTGCATATGGTGTGGTTTTTCCATGGAGACTTGAGATAATGTGGTCTCGTACTCCCTCCAATAGAATCCTCCTCGCCTTCACCACTTTCTTTTGCCATGCATTAAGATTTACAATGTCTGTCGCATCCATCTTAGGAACATCTACGTCAATGTAACCCTTCAAGCCATTGTCTTCAAGCACTGCCTCCATCCTATCCTTCCAAGAAATGTAGTTAGAGATGGCTTCGAGTGCATACTCCAACCTCAAGCCATTGAAAGACATTTCGATCTTGAATCAAGTGTCGCACCAAGAAAATATTGAAAATTTGAATGTTATCCAACCCAAAACTCAACCCCTTCACTTTCCTCTTTCCCTGGGAGGTTCGCACCCCACCTGAGAGCAACCTGAGGGAAGTTCGCACCCTGCCTGTGTATATCCTGTGAACTTTCCTATCAAGTTCACATCCTGCTAGTGTATATACCTGCGAGAATGCTCAAGAAGTTTGCACCCTGCTCCACTGTTAGGGTGAGGGAAGTTCTCACCCTGCTAGTGTATTTGCCTACAATAATGCAAATGAATTTCGCACCTTGCCTTTGTCTAGGGTGTGATAATTTCTGTTCTTGAAAACACCAGAAGTTTTCAGTACTAGAGTTCGCACCCGGCTAGAGGCAGGACCTGCAATAATGAAATTATGTTCGCACCTCACTTCCGTGACTCGGTGGCCTCCGTAGCTCTGATACCATGTATAAATTTCGATACAAATTAATGTATTCCTACGATTCTCCTGATCTAACAATTTCCACCACTTGTTAAATACAAAATAGCTTCGACTATTATTATTGCGGAAGCAATTAAACCATGATCACAACCACAATGCACAAAGTGAAATATCAATAACACAACACAGAAGTTTTACCGGGAAAGCGTAAAGCTAAAAACCCCACTATCATATATTATGTATATCATGAATCATGAAACAATCTCATACAAAACTCTAATCCAAGAGCTCTCAGTACAATACAATCGTCTCACACTATCATACACAAATTAGCAAATACCTATTCCAATTTCTGTGTCCAGACAACCTACCTCCTCTGCACAATCTTTGCAATCCAAATTCTCTCAATGAATCGAATGAATACAATTGCCTCATTTGCACATGCTCATAAGCATATTCACTGCATGTGTGAACAAATCACAACTGATAGACAAACTGTCCCTTTCACCTGTTATCTCAACTGGATCTCCATTGGAACTGACATGCATGTAGTTAACCGTGGAGAATCTTCAGTTGCATGTGAGTTCACTGATTAACTGAACTCTCACTAGTGCATGTTTAGTTACAACTAGTACAACTGATATTAACTTACTTAACTACACTTATAATTCTGTTACAATTCCAAATCACTCAGTTATGAATGATATAATAGATTAATATTTATTGTCTAATTTAATTAAGGGAAAAGTAAATTAAACACATGTTTCTTATTGACTTTTCAACATTCCCCACTCTACCTCAGTTTCGACAGATGCTAAAAATGGTATGCCAAAGCTTTCAGGAAGATCCCTCTCCACCAACACCTTCGAGTACCCATGTCACCGACATACATTATGTCTCAACCTCATTCATCGAATGGATGAGATTCCCTTTCTCTCTTTGTGACTCACTTGATCATTCCACATACCAGTGTATTTTGATCATTGAATAAAGGCGTCATAAAATAACGCTTATTCAAACACCTCACCTCTTTTGATGCAAATGATTACCACTATTCCTTCTCCAGCTACTGCTCATATCACCTCCCCTGAACCTGAGTCACTTCCCATCCCTCCATGGTTCATGGATAAACTATCTAAGGATGTTCCCCCAAATCCTCCCAATTCTTCTGTTCATTTCCCATAGGAAATATTACCCCCTACCACAGTTTACCCCCCACAGTGTCTATACATCTGGTTTATGTCAAGCGAGCCATCACCCCATGGTTGCTATATCCCCTCTACGTTTTCACCACTGGAGGAAAATCTTACTACGACATTCACCCATGTCACCTCCATGGATCCCCAGTATTTTTGTATTTATCAGTGTGATGAAGATATCCTATAGGAACCCACTACCCCAAATTTCTCATGGAATGTGCTCCATCATCAAGAACTTTTCCTCTCACAAGAGGTCTTTCACCTACCTGATCGGTATCCCCAAGCTCCTATAATCTTCCAAATCACCTCAAAAAACTCTCACTAGATCACCAATCATGTCAGTGAAAATGAGGTGGCATTGTGGACCCACCACCCATATAGAGGAGCCTTCTTCTCACATCACGTCTAGGTATGCATGCTCATGTTCAAAATTATCAAATAATTATTATATATTCTTTATCATCATATATTTTTCATGTTGGGTATTCGGTTTTAATGTGTGCATGTATTTTGTCATCAAAAATAGCACAACCCCTAAAGGTATATGTTCAACACTGGCATGTAAACATTCCCTTTGAATATCAATTTCATCTCCCAGTCACACCCTCCACTATTTTCGTATAGGATCCTCACATATGACTCTGCAGTAATACCATATCCATTGCATTTTGGTACAGTCACCTTGTGCCACTCTCCCCCACATGAGTCATCCCATTCACAACCCCCCTTGGCACTTTCACATTGATGCTTCTTTCACCTCTAGTATGGGAGTCTCGATAGTCTTACGCATTTCCGAGAATCAACCACATACTCCTTATCCTCATTTTTTCTATATTTCCCAATGGACTCCCATGTTACCTCATCATGGTTCTATTTTGACTGCACCTCCACAGTGTCATTAACCCTCCATTTCATCCACAATCATTTTTCCCATCTAGATGTTTCCCTCCATTCATTTACCTCATACAAAAACCCACCTATGCCCCCCCCCACCCTCCACCAGTTCTCCACGCAAATTGTGCCCTCATAGGCCAAGCCCTATTGCACTGGGGCACCCGTTTATGTATCTGTATGATCATCCCAAATTATTCTTTATTTATTTTGTAATTGTAAAAATCCTTTGTTTTCGACATTAACTTATCTTTTTTTTGTCACCCTTGATGACCTTCTTTTTCCAGAACAACAACCCATGTCACCCTTGGTTGGGGAATTCACTATCCTATACTCATATTGACATCATCCATAAAACCCAAGTATCCCACAATCCATTTACCCCTCATCTCTAAATTTTTCCACTTTGTCATGCCTCTGGCACAATTGAATCCCATGTCTAGTCATCCCCCTGACTCTAGAAATAGTTTCATGGTTGTTGCCAATCATCCTTCAAACATACCCCCAACCAAGGGAAGTCCCGACTCTTACCATTTCTTGACTTATTTCATGTTACTTATCAGTTCTTGATCTCATCTAGTGGATTTCATGAAGCCCTTTGCTTCTTGGAGTCACGTCTCCCTTTCTGTCGACATCAACATAGTTTCCAGAAGGGCGACGATATATTGACTCTCATTACCTTTACAATGAGGAGTCTAAGATGGCACAAAGGGTACCATCATTGATCTCTGATGTCGTTTACCCCCCTAGCATTCAAATTCAACAAAATCTCATGTTACAGTGGGTCTTACTATGCGATTATTGCAGCTATTTTATACTAGCCAAAGACCTCTTAATTTGTTAGGCCATCAATGCCTATGAGTCATAGACACTTACTACAGGTGTCCTTGCACTTTTTTAGAGTAAATTCACCATAATAATTGTCATCTGTCGTTATCAAACTGGCCCATAGGGCGTTGTAGTTATCTACATCAACATACAACTTCAGTTACTATCTTCAATTTTTGAGCTACCTGACACGAGCATGGGGCATGCCTGCCTCGTTTGTATACATATTCTATTTCTCCACCTAGAGAAAGGTTTGGGTCCCGCAATTTCCCCTCTCCCCCTGACTTATCACTCTTGCAATTCCTATTAACAATATTCATTACAATGGTACTCTCAGTAGAAGAAACATTGATGTATTCCGACTATACGTCTGCTCCTAACCTCACACATCAGGGGGCATCTAATTATCACTAAAATTTCATCCACAACATTACATGCAAATGTTTGCAAGAATACAACATCTCCAAATGCCTATTAGTTCACCCATAGTACCAAATATGCATTTCCAAGAGGAAAAACCTATACAACTGGTCAAAAAATTGACATGCGCTAAAACACTAAAGGAAGCGCATGCACAGTGTGCGGGCCAAAGAAGCCCGTAGAGCACACAATGTGACATATGTGCGACTGTGTACGTGAAACGTCATGAGATTATTTGAAAGACACATTTATGGTTCTTGTTGTTCCCTCAACCACTTATTGATGAGTTCCCAACTTGATTTGACCCTCAAATCCAAGCTGAATCTGAATGGGGGGTTGGTCAAAGAGAAAAGGGTGATCTAAAGGGCCCCTTATTCACACTAAGAACCAGTTGGATATTGCCTCAAATACATGTTATAAAAGGAGGCCATGGGTGCACTAATAATTTAAGAATCTCATAGTATTGTTATGTTTCCTCTATTCTCCTTCAAGAAACCTCTTTTCTTCTTGGAGCATTCTAGCAACATCTCAATAATTTATTCACCTCACCTCTTGAGGGAATAGGCTTGGATTTATTCACCATTTTCTTTCTAGTTTATCATTATAAGAAGAGCTCTCAAATAGGGGATTCAAGAGCCCTCCCAAACAGGAAGAGGGGATCCATCAATCCTCCTTTTTATATGGTGTTTGCCAACAAATATAGTTATCCATTGGTGGCATAATCATTGGTCATTTGGTTCATTTATTTTGGTTCAAAGTTCGTTATGCATTTTAGTTTTATTTCCTTAGTTATTTATTTAATTGTTTCTAATTTAGTTGTTTGTTTATTTCATGTGCTTGGATTGTTTAATTCATACACTAACCTCTTTCTTGTCTAGCAGGCCCAACTAGACTTGTAAGTGACCTTCTTTTTCTCATTCAAATGGCGAAAAGGACACAACACCATGGACATAGAATTTTAGGGACTAATCAACAAATGTGTGGTAGTATAATTGGATGATGTAACTGTGTATTCAAAGAACAGATAAGATGACATCCAAAACTTAACCCAGATCTTCAAAAGGTGTAGGAAATACAGTATATCCTTAAAACCTAAGAAAACTATTTTCGGTGTCGAGGAAGGTAAGTTGTTGGGCCACATTATATCTCAAGAAGGAATTTGCATAGACCCAGAAAGGATTAAGGCTATAGATCAACTCCCATTACCTCACAACAAAAAGGCTATGCAATCATTCTTTGGGAAAATCAATTTTGTGAGAAAATTCACCCCCGATTTCACTGAAACTATCAAACCCTTACAAAAAATGATTCATAAAGATGCTAAATTTAGGTGGGATGATGAAAGAAAGAGGTCTTTAAGAATATTAAGAATGCAATATCTCAGGCTCTAGTGTTATGAAGTCTTGATTTCAACAAATATTTCTTTCTCTATACTTTTGCCTCCCACCAATCACTAGCTGCAGTATTGACTTAAAAGGATGATGACAACAACGAAGCCCTGGTATCGTTCATGAGAACTAATCTCCAAGGGGCTGAACTAAATTACCCTCCTATAGAAAAGCAGGCTTATGCAGTATACAAGGTAGTGAAACAATTCAGACCTTACATCCTTAAGAATCATACTAGAGTTATAGTGCCTTACCCTACAGTTCGATCCCTATTCACTCAACAGGAGATGGGGGAAAGAAGAGGAAACTGGATGGCAGTAGTCCAAGAATTTGATCTAGATATAAGACCTTCTAAACTAGTTAAGAGACAAGGGTTATGAAAACTAGCAGCTGAAGCCCAGGACCAAGTAAATGGTGACGTTGGATGGGAGAATGAATTGGAATTATGGTGTCATGAAGATTCATATGTCTCCTCAAGGAGAGAATCTTGGTACAAGAAACTGACTTATCTCCTGCATCATGGGACTTGCCCAAAAAACCTAAATGCTAGGGAAAGGAGAGCTCTCATATTAAAATCCATACAATATCGCCTCATAAATTTGGTACTCTTCCATGTTAATTATGATGGGGAACTTTTGAGATGTCTCAAATGAGAAGATGCAGATAAAGTTCTGAAAGAACTCCATGATGGTCTTGCCGGTGGACATTTTAGAGGAAACACCATCGCTCATAAAATACTGAGAGGCGACTACTATTGGCCAACTCTTTTCAGAGATGCTCACACATACACCAGAAACTATAATATTTGTTAGATAAGCATAGGGAGGGACAAGAGAGCAGTTGTCCCACTCCAACTAGTGATCGTTTCTAGGCCATTTGAGAAATGGGGGTTAGATATCATAGGATAAATTACACCAAGTTCATCAAAAAAACATAAATACATATTGAATGCCATATATTATTTCACGAAATGGGTAGAAGCCATCCCTCTTACTCATGTAAATGAAAAGGTGGTGATCCAATTCATAGAACAAAAAATGATCACAAGGTTCGGTGTACCCTCCACCCTTGTTTTTGATAATGCATCTTACTTTTATTCTACCTTATTAATAGAGTTTGATCTAGACAAGGGAATCATAATCAGATACTCTACAAACTACTATCCATGGGGGAACAATGTAGAAGAATAAACTAATAAGAACCTAGTGAGGATATTGAGTAAAACAGTTGCAGACAACCAGAGAAATTGGCATAATTCACTTCATAATTCTTTATGGGATGATAGATTTACACCCAAGGAATCCATAGGTAATTACCCATACTTTCTGGTATATGGACATGGAGCCATGCTACCGAACATGCTATATTTTCCATCTCTTCAACTCGCTGAGGATTCTAGAGGGAAACCCTCATCAGTCATACAACAAAGAATTAATACCCTCCTCATGCTAGAAGAAGAATGAGAGAAAGAAAAATCAAAATTCATAGCTCACAAACAGATAGTTAAAAGATGGTTTGATAAGCATAAGGGTAAAGAGAATAATTTTGAATTAGGAGACTTTGTCCTAAAGTGGGACAAAGAAAATGAGCCTAAAGGAAAGCATTCTAAGTTTCAAAATATATGGCTCGAACCTTTCCAGGTGGCTAAGAATATTGGGTTAGGCACGTATCGACTGAGGAATCTGAGGGGGGAACCTAACGCCCTCCCAGTGAACGACCAAGCCCTAAAAGAATATTTCCATTAATATATATCTATATCTATCTATCTATCTATCTATCTATCTATCTATCTATCTATCTATATATATATATATATATATATATATA
>JZKD02S1643472.1:511470-526698 GCA_000966675.3 Picea glauca
ATTGTGTTTATGTCTTCATGATGTTTTGTTTTAGCTAGATCGATTGCACAATGCATTTTTTGTTTAGTTTCTTGTTAATTTTCTCTTTTAAATTTTTCTTTTAGAAAGACTATGGTCGACCTCAAATCATGCGATATGTTGAAATCTGTTCCTAACTCATCGCTCACATACAACACAAAGAAAAGTTGGGAAACATTCAGTTGTTTCAAAGGGTTCTTTATGTAACTTGCACAGATGGACAAATTTGGAGAAATGCAAAAGTGTCTGTCTGGTGGTCTGGTGAAACCTTAATGGAAACATGGTAAACTAGAAAAAACTACATGTACCTCAGATACAAAGATAACAAGGTTCACCTTAACCATTTAATTTTTCAAATAAAATACGTCTTCCTCTCCCACTCGCTCAGGTCATTCTACCGAAATAAAATAAACTATAACAAATGAGTGCACAGTGGGAAAGGGTATGAAGATAACTCTGTAGGGGCTATGGACACTCGCTGGCAGCCAAGAAAGGTATGTGACGTTGGGGTAACTCCGTCGGGGCTATGGATGCTCACTGGAAGCGGAGAAGCACCGTAGCAAGTGAAGAAGGGTAACTAAAGGCCAAGTTCCAGTGAATGCTTTACTAGAATGTAGTCAAAGGGGGCGTGAGTCAAGGTTAAAGGAAACGAAGGTTGAACAAAGGTTGAAAATCCCATAGGCAGGCCCGAATGCATCAATCAGGGAAATTTCAAATGAAAGGGTAAGAGAGGCTCTGATAAAAACCAACTAAGTTCTTAACCAACTTTTGCATTAGCTGAGCCTGAGGAAGGAACAAAGATTCTACTTTCACCCAGTAAGTCACCATTTGTTTAGCACTCAACACACCCTAAAAATCCTATGTCAATTTTTACTTTTTGGGTACCACTTGATCTTTGGACTACCTGATTCGACTTCATTTTGAGAAATGTTTCACTTTTCTTATTATCTCGACTCTCATTATATTTTTAGGTCTATTTGAACTTATGAAATCACATGACTTGAATAATCCTTAAAGCCTAAACACTTCACTCGACACACTCAGATTCGAAATCGGAAGGTATTCAAAGTGGGAAAAGAGCCACTCGAGAAACCTTAGTCAACAAGCACCGATCTCAATCGGCATTGGAAAAAAAAAGTTTTTGTTTGTGCCAAAGTTTTTCTTAAGGATATTTCCGATAGTTGATTCCTCTTCGGCATCGGCAAAATATAAGGGGAATAAACACTAATAAATAAATAAACTACAACACTGATAGATGATACCCAACGCACTCATCGGAATTGGGGAAGACCTAAAATTATCGCAACGAACACTCTGAATACACTAAAGAGTTCCCCTAATCACTGATCCTCGATACATGTCGGCATCGAGAATTTTTCGAGGAAGTTGATTCGAAGAAAATTATGTAATAGGTTTATCCCCGATCGCTGACCCCCGATACCTTTTCGACATCTGTGAGCCAATGTGTGTTAAAAATGAATAAATTAATGAAATCCAATACTCTGATTAATACACACAGATTAGGCCACCTATCTTCAACACCACATGCCTGTTCCAGATCGAAGAACCGTATGGTCTATTTTTTCCCCGAGTCATCTCTTTTGGCCCCCTAAGTCCAAGTCACACCTCCCAGTAATATTTTCCATGACAACATTGTACGATGAGATTGATCGGCATTGAAGATTTTTCTAGGGACATCAATGAAAACGTTCATAGTGCATCCCTGATCCCGATCCACCCATTGAGAAAGTGACATGATGGGATGTTTTAACGTTGGATATAATTAGATTGTGAGAATTTAAGGGAATAATTAATACCAAATCCCGCATTATTTTCTACCTCGCGCTCCATTCAAAATGGTTGTTTAAAATCACTGATAGACAACATCACCCCCGCACCCCTGTCGTCAACCCACGGTGAATTTAAGTTATAGATATTTAGTGACAGATTTGTTTAAATGGCACTCATCACCTGAATTGAATGGATTATGCAACACGGTAAGTTCTCCACTGGTTTAAATTGTCTTGAGCCATGGTAAGCGGAATCATTCTGCACACAAGGAAATTCATAGCATCCGGAGAAATGAGACGAGCAAATCGAAAGTTGCAGAGATCCCGTGAGTATCAAATAACCAGGTTTAGCAAGGTTACAAGTATGTATCCATGTCTGTGGATTTTACATGTTTACACTTCATATATTTTTATCCGGTTTTTTTCTTTACATGGTCTCTGAAGGTTTATTTTTTATTACAAAAACAATGCCTCCAAGAAAGCTAACCACTAGACAATTGTTGAGGGTGTCGAATATGAAAGAACCATAGTTAGGTGAAGGATCCTCTCTAGGGGTCGCAAGACAATTGGAATACATGCCAAGACCAAATCCCATCATCAAAACATCGACGAAGAAGGATTTCATCCAGCCTCCATCCTTTGGAGATACAGAGGCGAGAATGGGGACCAAGGAGACACTCCCACATTGGGGAGATATCTTTAAAAAGATAATCCGGGAGGAATACCTGAAATATATCCCACATAGTGACCCAGACGTGAGAGCGCTCGACGATGAGGTATTCTTGAATATCCAATGGTTGTACCTGCATATTGTGGCGAGAAGAACCCTTTTTTTCCTTGTATAGAGGTTTTGAAATGGCTCATCGACCACACAGACACACATAATTATTTTATCAATGATGAAAATGGGGGTTGTGTCGAGGTTTTCTTTCTAGTGGAGGTCCAAAAATATTACAAACTCTGAGACCCCAAGGAACGACTAAATACATATTTCATCATGAAGTTCTACAAGCTCCATGACAATAGTTGGGTCATGGGCTCATGGTGGAGAGAATACCATACATACACCAATTGGAGCACCATCTGGTACCAGACGACCAACTTAAAGGAGACATACATCTACCTGATGGATCTGAACTTCCGATTATATGGGGAGAAGGAATGCTCCAGATTTTCGGAGGCATGGATGCCTCTATCTTACACAATATCCATTTCCAGGAGTAGTTTCAAATGGGGAGCCATAATTTCTAAGAAACTGAGCATCTTCATAAAACAGGCTCAGACGTCGAAGGAAGGAGAGACACCAACCTTCTACATGGATTCATATTTACTTGACCTCATGTGTGCCATTAACATTTTTGCCGACATGAACTTGAGTTGGCATGTTGTAGAGCTCCCGGTCCACATATATTTCAACATACTATGGGAGAACAGGTACCTGAAGTCTTACTCCCTCATCTGTGATGAATTCATCGCACATATTTATTTCATTCTTTTTAAGAAAGAATGACCAAGACTATCAGTTGCGGCCAAAAATATGATATCAAATGTAGCACAATGGTAATTAGATGAGCGTGAAAACTACATAAGGGTGTTCGGGGCCACCAAAGCACCAAATCTCCTACCATCTCATGTCCCTAACCGTCTCATAGTGGGAGAAATATGCTACCAATCCATCTTGCAAGGTTACAACGCCACCTTGGTCAAGGACAAGAAGTAGACGTTCATACCTTATGGATTCCATGTAGGTTTCTACATGGTGAAGGACATGATTCAAGACAAACAACAAGGGCTAAGGAAACAAGATTTCATATTCTAGATAGGTCGTTTCTGCAAGAAAGATCCAAAGGGCCTCGTTTTGAAACATGCTTCGCAAGTGTCCTCCTATTGGCCATATGCCCATGACAAATTTGAAGATGAAATCTTCACAAAAAATTCCCAAGACTAGGAAGAGGTGGTGGAAAGGATGGAAAACCCAAAAATGACTAGGTTTAGAGCCATGAGATTGGATGAAAAAATGACAACCATAGAGAAATCATCTCAAGAGGCCCTAAGAGCCAGGGAAGAAATGATAGCGGTCGAAGCAGTAAAGGTTCCCGTGGCAAATCCACTGTAGGAGAGAGGTTTCCCTAGGATTCATGATGCATAAGAAAGGGGTTTTCTCATGATAGAATAGGCATAGTGAATAATTGATCAGCTGCAAGATGACCCAGATCTCATAAGAATGAAAGGGTCCCTTGTCGACAACCCACATGAAAGCCAAGAGGGCCCAAGCGACCCTGAACTAATAGAAATTGATGAAATCATCAAGTAAGACAAAAATGAAGTCACAATGCCACAGGCTGGATTACTAGGGATGTAGTATCTCAGCTGGAGACAGTCGGAGTAGCAGGGAGAGAAAGTGCACCTAACCCCCTCTGTGAAATTATAAACATCTAGGAAGATGAAGAGAGCTCGAAGGTATCCCTGGTGACCCTTGTACAGATGATTGACAAAAAGGAGCCATAGAAAACATCTTCCCCATCTCTTGACGCTCAAGTTCAGGGCCTTCCACAGAATGAAAAAGAGACCGAGAGTGTCTTAGACACTGATCAACCCAATGCACCGAAGACCCAAGAAAATAGTCCGAAGGATGAGCCAAGGTTGGTCAAACAAAAGGAAGAATATCCATGGAAATAAATCGATATCTCAATGGCCAATTATCAAGTAAGTATTGAGCACACCCTTGGCGCCTCAATTTCAATCAATACTCAACTTCCCAATGAGAGAAAAAAAGGAGCTGGACCCTCTGAACACATGGAGGAATTTCAAGAACCCAACGTTGAACAAATATAAGCCATCGAGAGCCTATGGAATATGCTCACTTGGGGAGATCAATAAATCCCCGAACTTGTAGATGAAGTTGCTAACATACATGCCATCGCTTATGAATAGGAAAGGAAATATATCATGTAGAGAACCACTAAGAAGAGGAGGATGACTCTAGATTGCTCCATCCTCATCACCACAGAGGAAAATTTGATCAACACAGAGGATGCTAAGACATCCGAACTTATCGGTGCAGGGATGGAAATCACAGATGACACCCTGGATAGAGAAAAAAGGGATGAAGAGGAGATGGTTGCTTCTCTGAAGGAATTAGAAAATTTGTGCCACTTGGATAAATATTACTAGGACACCACACAAGCCATGGTTCTCTTGAGAAGTGAATTCCAGGAGGCCTACAACAAATTTATAGATGAACACCACCAATTCACTGCAAGGATATTTGAGCTTCAGGAAGACACCTTCATGGCACTAGCGACATGAAAGGATATGGAGAGGTGGTATGAGAAAGAACACCAAGCTATGGAAAGGATCGACTATATCATCGCAGTGCAATAAGTTCGAGACGTCAAAGAGAACAACATCCCAGTGCTAAGGTAAATAAACATCAACTGCATAAGGAAATCAACCGAATATTGGGTTAAAATGTCTTAGTAACCTCATCGGGAAATCCAAGAGAAATGGGCCAAGTGCGAGAAAAGCTGGACCAATATTAACCAAGCAATGAGAGACATCGGCCTCACCAAATTTAGCACACCCGATGAATTTTTTGACTTGCGCAACATAGTAAAATCACATGCCAAACAAGACTCATCATGGGCCAAGGAAATATAAAAGGTGACAGAAATGGTGCCAGGACATGTGCGAAAGTTCATGGAGAACTCGATCAAAGCTAAAACTATGTTGCAACAATTAAGTGCCAGAATAGTCAAGTATCAGGCACGAGCAGTAGAGATAAGAGAGATTCTTTCGACCCCAATGGAACAACATAGATTCCTGTATGATAACACATGCGAGGATATCTTCATCAAGTGGTTGGAGTATGAGAAGAGTCATCCACTTAAGTGAGATCATGTGATGACTCTTAGAAATACTGATAGAAGAAAGCATCATATGGCAAGTTTTGTTTTACTTAGTTTCACTGTAATAATTATTTTTAGTTAATAACATGTTATAAATAGGAGTATCGACCTATTAGAAAAGGTTCATTGGTTTTTGCAAAGACCCTCATTTTGTATTTTGTAAAGAACTATTTTGGAGATGTCTTAATTGAGAAGTATTGTTTAGGACCATAGACAAGTTTGTGCTTTTTTTCATCAAAGTGTGCGTGATTGGATGTGGAGACATTATTTCTGATTTCATTTCATGAATGGATGTTGTAACTAGTAAGATATTTTAAATCTGTTGATAAGGTATATGATTCAATGTTTTACAGTTCTTGTCTTTTATGATGAAAATTAAATCGTTGTGTTATTATGTAATTAATTATTAGAGTTAAGAGAATTATTTTTCTTGCTATTTTTCATTGCATATGTGTTTTATTCTGCTAATCGCACCTTAGTCAATAATTGGAACACCAACAAGTTAGTGTATTATTACTAGGCTTGTGGTGAAGATTTATTGTCTTCATGCTAGAGTGAAAGGGTTATCCCAAGCTCAACCTTATCCAATAGTTAAGATTTTTTCCTCTTTGTTACCCAGTTGGTTGATAACATATTTTATCTTGTATCTATCCCACCTATAAGAGAAAATACAGAAAATAGAACATTTGAATTGAAGGAGAAGCCTTCACAAGAAAACGCAAAGCCCATCGATTATTTGGATGGATCACAAGATTTGGAGAACCATTCCACTATTAAGTGTTGCAGAGTCTAATTAGGCCTCAGTGGTAGGTTTGGTTCTTGTTGTCGAGTTAAAGGGATTTAGGACCCCTCAATGTTGCTTGAACAAAAACCTTATCAATATTAGTAGTTCCAAACATAAATACAGTGTTACGAATATGTGCAGGTAAACCTCGTATATACTCCATAAGAGTTTCTTGGGTATGTAAAGGAATGTCTAACATCAATGCCATTTTATGAAATCCATCTTTGTATTCTTGCATTGTTTTCCCTTTTCTTAGTTTAATACCTTGCCATTCAATTAAAGCCTTCTCTTTATAACCCAAAGGATATAATTTCTTTCTCATTGAAGAAACAAAAACTTTCCATGATGGAAATACATTACCCACTTGTTACAT
Source organism: Picea glauca (assembly GCA_000966675.3). Taxonomy (NCBI): domain Eukaryota; kingdom Viridiplantae; phylum Streptophyta; class Pinopsida; order Pinales; family Pinaceae; genus Picea; species Picea glauca. The sequence continues at coordinate 518,344 of JZKD02S1643472.1, forward strand.
TCATTTTGAAACTTTCTTTTCCACTAGATGAGGGTTGTGCCTGCAAGTCTAAGCAATGTCAACTTGATTTGAGTTTCCTCATCCTTTATTTGTTGCACACTACAATAAAACTCCATCTGTATGACCCAATTGTTAAGTTTCTCTGCATTGACTTCACCATCATACATGGGTAATTCAAATTTCACATCAAGCTTAAGTAAATACATTTCTTGTTTATGTTTATGGGAATGTTTTCTTGCAATGGATTTAGAACTTGAACTTGAAGAAGAAGAAGGAGGTGAAGGAGGAATTTTAGGAGGTTCCCCTCCTTCTTCACTTTTGACCTTTGAAGCTTCACCTAGAACCGATCTCTTTTGTTCCAAGTAATCCTCATATAGGACCTTCATCATCTCCAACATGACAAAGAAAGTTTTTCAAAACTCTTTCTCATCATGAGAAGGACCCTCTTTCGATGCCATCTTCTCACTTTGAGAAGTTCTCTTTCTCAATCCAATCTTAGGATTCTCTTCAACAAGCTCACCTTCACCATGATTTAGCTTTTCCCTGGTAATCATGAAAACTCAAAAACCAACCGTCAACTAGATCTGATACCACTTGATCCGAAAAGATCTTTTAACAATAATGGTTGGGTTTTAAAGCATGAATTAATTAACCATTTAGGAAACTAATGAAAGAGGAGAATTAATTATGAATCATAGAATCCATAAAGCAATATACAGATATGGAAATAAGCATGAATAAACATCAAACCATAACAATATAGGTTGATAACGGAGTTTGACAATCTTCCCTACATCTCTGGGCCTTTGTCTTAGTGGGTGAGGATTTCTTATTTATGTTCAAAGATTAAAAATTAAATCATAACAATTCCAAAAGTATTACAAACTCATCTGGTCATGTTCTACCAGATCACAATAACCCAACAAAACTGACGACACTGAAAACAGATGAATGAAGCTCCGCGAAATGGTCCACAAAGGTTCTCTCCTCAATGGATTCCTTGCATTAAAATAACTTTGGCTCAACAACTCTTCAACATTTTCCTATTCTGAACTTCCTCCCATGGCTTCAAGAACCTCTGGTTTAAGTAGACTTGAAGTTGGAAACAAACTCCCAACTTCTCCCTAAGATTTGGCCTCAAAAAGGGCCCAAGATCCTCCAAAAATGGTCAAAATCCATCAAATCTGCTAAAAAATCAATCAAAATCTTTAAAATATAGTATAAAAATACAAAATGGGAAAAATATGGGGCACAACCCTATTTACGTAGGATCTTGGTCATATGGGTGCCCCCCATGTGGCCCTAGCCTGGCACTGCTTTGTTGCCCCCTTATCTGCTCGCCCCTGGTCATGTGATGTGACCCAAGTATCCATGCCCCCAAGCTCCACATGCCCAAAATGGTGGTTTTCCCTTGGTTTTAGCCATTGGATATGCTCTTGGTCAGTGGGCTAGCCCGATAGACTAATTTCTAACCCTCTTATCTGCGCCAACAAACGATACAAAGCTAGGTCATTTGGAGTAGACTCATGGAAAGTGTCGGGGGGCTGGGGCATATACCATACCATGTGTGAATATATGTAGAATAGGATTATATGTATGTAGTCATATGGTAAGGTTTGCATTGGGGTTAGGGCTAGGCCCCATCCATTACTCCACCCAACGAACAACATGTATCACTTTATATATTAAATTGCAACATTGTATAACAAGTACCAATGCAGGTGGGCTAGTATCTCGACCCTTGCCAAACCATTCACCACTCGAACTGGAGGTCACGGGTTTGACCCCAATGGACTCCAAATTTTTCCAATACAAACGAACCAATAAATGGGTGCCATGTGGAAGCCCATGACTGGGCCACATGGCACCTTATCACTTTCCCACAAACTTCCACATTTCAGGCACTGATTCATCCAAATGTAAACACGTGTCTACCTAATCATCATCCAACACATATGCCACATCATTGTATGGTCTTATGGCCTGTACAGTCAGCTGTGACATCAACACTGTATGAAATGTACAGTCAACATTGTTTTTTCTTGTTTGGCCAAACGAAGAGGTCACAATATATTTCTCTTACGATGTATGTTTGAGCCTGTTCAAGTTGCGTTGGGTTTGTATCGACGAGGCCTATGCACACATCTGTTTTGAAACCATTCTGAGCACTTTGAGTTTTAGGCCTCCTTGGACCCATTTTGGTCTCGAGATCCAATTCTATATCACCCACCCCTTAAAAAGGTACTTAGGGGTCGGGTGTGTTACATTTGATGCCCACCTTGTGTTATTTGGATTTATCTTGCAGGTGAAGGAATTATTGGTTGCGAGTGGTGTCCATGGGTGGAAGGGAATGAAAGAGGGGAAGTGGGACCACAAAAAAAGAGTGAAAAATGATATATATGGATATGTTCAGTGTGAAAGAGGAATGCAATGAGATATGTGTCAAATAAGGGTGTCGGGAAGGGGTCGGGTCCACTGGAAAAAAGAGGTTTAAAATGATAGGTATCATTGCAATCAGGATGAAGAGAAGAATCCAATGGGATAGGTCTCAAATAGTGGGGTGAGCAGGAACCAAATTTTTTTTGTATTTTTTTTACTCCTGCAGAGTTATACTTTGATTTGAATAATACTGTAGTGATGAAATGGCCAAATGCTTAACATAACAAAATGTGTAGGAATTTACCAGAATGTAGGAGGCACAATTGCATGCCAATATATCTTTTCTGTTCTATTTATGGTTCAATCCCAAGGGTTAGGGTATTCAGGGTTTCTACAGAAAAGGTTTTTCCCTATGTTATATCTCTTTGATTTACATGTGGGGTCCAACAGTAGTACTCGATAGAAATTCTCAAGGAACCAACTAATGAAGCTAGATTGTTCCCTTAGCTGTACTACCTGACTACCAAGGTAATAGAGAGTGTATTCCCGAGTGTTTTTCTTGGTGGCACTATATAAATAAAGTGACCGGTCGGTTTAACTACAGAGGGCTTTAGGGTATCTAGGAAAAATCTATATACATGTGTTGTTTGATGCACTATCACTCAAAGGGGTACCAATAGGGGTTACAAGGGTGGCCAACAATGTGCACTTAAGTATCACTTGTAGTTATTGCATGTATGCTTCCTTGACCATGGATTTATGCATTGAACGACATATCTTTGTATATTTAAGACACTAGAATACATATCTACCCATCAAAAAAAATTACCCATAGTTTCTACCAATAAAGGTGGTCTGATACCACTTGTTAGGTACTAGATATATTATAATAGCATAATAATAAATATTGCATTGAATAACAATGGATTCAACAACAGAAAATAGAGATACTACAAAGAATAACAACAGAACAACAAATAGACAGATTCCACAAAACTAGAATAATACTTTTATTGATAGGAAACAATGTTCACTTGCCTCTTCGAGGGGGAAATCTCCAACAGAGTAGAGCTCTATTACAATAATTCTCAAGACAAATCTCTCTCATACCTTCTACTCTTATTTATACTAATTCTATCTTTTAAAGAACATTCTAGAGGAAGATCTTTCTAGAAGTAGAAGCTTCTATTAGATCTTCTTACAATGACTTGTTCATATTTATTAAATAGGCCTTATTAACTAGTATCATCCTTTATCACATGGAAAGGTATTATTCTACCTACATGAGAAGTTAGGGGGTTAGGTATCTAACACACTCCTATCTCCTTCCACCATGACCCCCTTTCTTGTTCTCTTTCCCCTCTCATTTCTCCCCATTATTCTCCTCTATCATTCCTTTCCCCCTCAACATTTATCCTAATTTTTATGAAACCAATTAAATCACTCCATGTGGAATCCAACCATTGATGACACATGGAAACCACTCATTTGATGACACATGAAAACTCTATTAACCAGGGGAAGGATGACACATGGAAGAAAATGAAACCATGACATGTGGCAACCAATCTGGTGGTGACATGTTGTTTCTCGTGGTAACATATCACACAATGACATGTGGTGATGATGTGGAATGTTGACTCATCATTGAATCATGATGACTCGATGATGACTGGGCACTTGTTGGAGGATGAATGGGTAATTAAAATATTTAATTATTTAACAAATTTTCTAATGGGTTGAATCTATTAGTTTCTATAGTCTCATCATGATTCACATGAAAATAATGACAAGATTTTTACTATATGAATTTAACACTCAAAAAAACCCATGCATGTGGGGTATATATTTTCGAAGAAAAAGTCGAAATTTTAAAGAGAAGGACAAATTGAAATCAAGGGCCTGGATTTTCCCATGAAATTGAATCAACGAATCATGAGTCTTGATGTTCCATAGGTCATATCGTGAGATTTGGGATTTGAATTTGGGAAAACCATACCTCATTGGAAAGATAATTCGACGAGGAAGATGATAGAACAAGTTTCAAGGGATGAAAATGGCCATATTTTTCTTAGAAATTGAAATAGAATTCCACTATATTTTTATGCTTTGCTGATAAATCTGCTTGATACCTCGACTTAACAAGCTCATATCTTGAGATCTCAAAATCAAAATCTCTCCTAGGGGGACTCGTTGGAAATATAATATGATGAATATTAAATATAAATTTGTTTCCATGGTTGATAATGTAAATATTTTGAACCTACACAAAATATATCTATGATGAGACTACATTATCATTATCATAGCGCATAAAATAACATATGATGCCAATTGGTTTTATGTTTATTAATCATGCGTTGTAACATGGTCTTGAGGACTTTGTTAACTGCTTCGACCTGTCTGTTAGACTGAGAGTAATATGGTGAGGCAAACTCATGAGAGAATCCTAACCGAGATGAGAGTTCGATGAAGATCTCATTCTCAAAGTGTTTCCCATGATCGGAAATGAGTTGAAGGGGTACTCCAAAATGGGATATGACGTGGTTAAAGAAAATATGCGCTACAGTGTTAGCGGTGTTGTTGAAAGTGGCCATAGCTTCTGCCCATTTGGTGAAGTAATCAAGGGCGACAACGATGTATTTGTGACCATTTTTGGAGGGGGGATGACAAGTCATAAACTCGATGCCCCATTTACAAAAAGGGTCAGCAGTAATGACAGGGTGAAGAAGAGCGGGGGGAGCTCGGGCTTTATTGGCATAGAGCTGACATTGCTCACATCGTTTCACGGCATGAATGCAATCATGAAACAAGGTAGGCCAAAAGTAACCAGCTCGGATAATATTTTGAGAAGTGGATATGCCCAAAAGATGGCCCCCACATGCGTCACTGTGGTAGTCGTTTAAGACTCTATCGGCCTCGTCAATAGTCAGGCATCGATGAAGAATGGTGTCGATGCCCCACCGGTATAGGATGTCTCCGATGAGGAGGTAGTGGGGGGCCTAATGGAGAATGCAACGATGATCATATTGTGAAAGGTGGTTACCGAAATTTTGAGTGTGGAGATAGGTGAGGAGGTCGCCGTACCAAGGATCATCCGAAGTGATGTAAAAGAGATGTTCGTCGGGAAAGTCGGTGTTGACGGGGGCACTGGTGGTGTCAGAGGGGAGGGTCGTGAAAAGTTCGGTGAGAACGAGGGCCTTCTTACTCTTAGGTGTTGAGAACTCAAGGTTGTACTCCTGAAGGATAATGATCCATCGAGAAAAAATTTCATTAACTTGCTGACGACTGAGCAGGTACTGCATAGGGTTGGAATCTGCGATGACCTATGTTGTGCGAAGCAGAATGTAGTGGCGCAGTTTCTAGACTGCGAGGATGACTGCAAGAGCAAGTTTCTCTTCGTGTTTATACTTCAAGGGTGGCCCTGAGAGGTTTTTACTAATGTAATAAATGACATGATCACGATTGTCATCACCTAATTGGATGAGAATGCCAACTACTGATACAACTGATGCTGATATGTAGAGGATGTAGTCACGATTGTAGTCAGGTTCCCTAATTAAAGGTGCGTTCGAGAGGGCGGTTTTAAGATCGCCAAATGACTATTGGGCATGGGCATCCCAGTGAAAAGGGATGTCATGACGTAGTAAGCGAAGGAAACTGTGTGCATGTATGACGTAGTCTGGGACAAAGTGTCTAAGAAAGTTAGCTTTTCCCTGTAGGCTCTGAAGTTGGCGTAAATTCCGGGGAGTTGGAATTTCGGTGATAGCTCAAACTTTGAGGGGGTCCATGGTAATACCCCTTTGGGAAACAATAAATCCAAGGAGGCACCTGGCGGTGACACAGAACATGCACTTGAGAGGATTCAAGTGGATTTTGTACCGGTGACACCGTTGAAAGATGATTCGTAAATCATCAAGATGCTGGGTGCGTTTCTTGGATCAAGCTGTGAGGTCGTCCAAGTAGGCAAGGATGATATGAGAAAGATCATGAAATATGTATGTCATATCCCACTGGAAACTTGTGCCATCATTCTTTAAGCCAAAAGGAATGAAACGATATGAAAAAGTACCCCAAGGGGTAGTAAATGCGGTTTTATACTGATCAGCGGGGTGAATTTGAATTTGATTATAACCAGAGAATCCTTCCATAAAGGAGAGAGCCTCATGGCCAGCGCAGTCATCGATAATTTGATCAATGAAAGGTGTTGGAAAGTTGTCTTTGGGACATGCGTGATTGAGATCGTGAAATTTTGTGAAAATATGGATAGTGCCCTGTTTTTTGTTAATGGGTACAGGGTTGGAAACCCATGAGGTATAGGCGATGGGGTAAATGAACCCGGTAGCATGTAACTTGCCAATTTCGGCTTTGATATCCATGGCTTTGGATGGGTGTAGTGGTCATTGTTTTTGCGAACTAGTGTAATGTCAGGCCAGGTGTCGATGCGATGTTCGACAATAGAAGGATCGAGGTCATGCATTTCCATGTATGACTAGGCAAAAATATCCCTATATTCCTGGAAGAGGGCTTTATATGCAGTGATTTCCTGAGTGCAAGCAGCTCCAATGGTGATTTCTTCGACGATGCCATTTTTAATGGAAATGTCGATTTTAATGGTTGGAGAAATGTTGGCCATATTGCCTTCTTCAAAAGCATCAGGGGAAGGAATGAGATTTTTGAACCAGTCGATAGGCCCTAATGGGATAAAATCCTTGGTTTCGACCATGTAAATGGGGTTTTGGTTAGGAGGCATGGAGGCTTCCTATGGAGAGAAGAGTGCGCGATGGTGTAGCGCATCCTAGGGAGAGTCCGAGTGGTTTAACTCTTCGAGTATTTCTTCATCACATTGAAAGTGACAGGAATACAAGGGGTCATGAGGAGTGATCTTGGTGACAGTGGTCGTGTGGTTGCCCCCTGGTAAGGAAGAAGCAGGGGGAACAATGTTAGGAGATGGTGAGGGTTCACTCGACATAAACCATATATTGAAGTACTGAGGGGTACCCGTGGTGGTTGGGTGTAAAATGTCCATAGGGGAATGAGCGGGAGGTTTGGGGGGGTTGGCGGGTGAATCCTCAGATATGTCATCTAAGAACCATGGAGGTGTTGGGAGGGCCTCGGATTCGGGAGAAATGACATGACAATCTACTAGTGACGAGGTAATGTCAATTATCGTCTCTACGGGCCGTTGAAGCAGGTTTAATTAGAGTTTCCTATATTCAAGGATCATAGGACACTGGTATGTAAAATGAGCTAATGAATCATAGAGAGAGCAAGGGCATCTCATACGTTCATTGACTGAAGTGGTGCATAGCGGATGTCAGTGATATTTGTTGAGGAGGACATAGCAGGACTGGGGTTGCTCTGGAAGTTCTGGCGTACTGCAGCTAATGTTTGCTAAAAGCGTGGCAGTGCTGGGCAATGGTGGGTATAATGGTCATATTCTGAACATATAGCACAAGCATATTTGGTCTGCAATCCTTTACTACTAGAAGGGGGGTTGGTAGTGGCGGGACTAGATGTAGTGGCGAGTGTTGGGGGAGTTTGATTGAGTGGGATCAAGTTCTGTAATTCTGGTAGAGACGGGCAGTTGTTAGTTTGGTGTCCCTCTTTCTCACATAGTGCGCAAGGTGGTGGGATGCATGGAGGAAGTGGAGTTGTGGGCTCCTTCTTCTTTCTCCTGCCCCCAACTATAGCAGGGGGGTTAGTGAGTGGGGGTGTGGTGGCGGTAAGTATTGGAATCATCATGGGGATTCCTTCTTTCTGGGGGGGAAGGGATGGTCGAGGGACCATATCTGGTGGGTGTAAATACCAAAATGGAATTTCTAACACCATATTAGGTAGTGTGAGCGTTGCGACTACCTGAAAATCTTTGATACTTGGTGGAGGGTAAAAGAAGGGAATTTGAGTGATGGCTTGGGGATTTGTCTCCCAAAATAGAATATGTCCTTGGGGAGAGGTGGAATCATGGACTGGTGG
>JZKD02S1643472.1:548219-573629 GCA_000966675.3 Picea glauca
CTTGACAAGGATGGAGTCCTCAAGAGAATAGAGGCAGCATAACATTACTTTGAATTCCTTAAAAAATGAGGTGCATCCATGGCCTTTTTATAGCATTCCTTTGGGTTATTGTTTAGCTTCTTTGTAGTGTGAAAAGAGGCCAATTAGGGCATTCCTAGGTCTTTGACCAGCCCACCAGTTGGAGCCAGTCTATATTTGAGGGTCAAATTGGCTTGGGAGCTGAACCATAAGTGGGTGGGAGGCTGACCACTCTCATAAATGCACCATTTAGCAGGTGCATGGCTTTTTGCGATAACAGTCATGCATCGTGCGCATGTGCACAATTTCTGCATTCCTGTTTCGCGCATGTGTGCGTGCGCCCAATGTCTCCATAGCGCTCTTCAATTTTTCACTACTTTGTATAGTTTTTGACCTTTTTATGAATGCTTTGGTATTAATTCAGGTCCATGGATGACTTCATCACTGTTTGACGATGCTGAGTTCTTGTAATCATGTTTGGACGAAATTTCAGTGATAACAATGGTTCCAAAGAATTGTTGTCCAAACAATGGAATCATATTTTGAGGGAATTTGGTTCAGTTTCTCTTCAATACACATTGAGAGTACCCCTGATTTATTGGTACAAGCCCCAATATGTTTCACAATTCTGGAGCTCATCCCACATATCAATTGGATGCTTGAATGGCTCCATTAGAAATCTACCTACACTTTAAAGTGCCCCCTCCTTTCAAGTAAGATAAGGTAGGTAGATCTTGTATGTACATAATTTGTTTCTTCAATTCAAGTTTTGCATAATAAGGTAGTTTCTATTTGAATATGACTCCATGGCCCAATGGAGAAGATAGATGTTCTTCAAATTTTGGTGTTCTCAGAAACCCACAGAGAGTCGTTGTCCTGTAGTTAGAGCCATTGGTTGACCACAAATTAGTCACCTCTATTTTCCTTCTCCTGGAATAATAATAATTATAAATTATCAGAAGAATAAAATATATGAATTATTATAAGCTCATGGTGAATTCCTCAATCTTGGCTTTGTCATACATTTTTAAGAATGAAAATTCGACCTTGTATGACTAAGATATTCAAGTTATATCTTTTATCCAAATAGGAGTACCACCTCTATAAAAATGTAGGGGGATTCATATCCTCAAAAGGTTGTCGTTTTGGCCTTAACAAATTCAAACATCGATAAACAACATGTTATAGCCATCAACATGTAGACAAGCCTCTAATAAGGAAACATATATCTCCATCTTCTCCATTCTTCTTTTTCTTCTACACGAATTTCTCAAGGATTTTTGTTCATATTTCTAAATTGAACATAAGGTTGATTTCTTGAGTTTTTGTCTTGTAATATTCCAAGACTTTTCTTATATGATCATGGAGTATTTACAATCATATATTTGACTATCATATGTAAGCCAAGATTTCTTATTGGATTCATGGGAATTTAATCCTTGTTTGACAAGCTTTGTTTTTGAGTCACTAAGTCAATTGGTTTGCATATATTGTGTGTATTGTTGAATATCTTTCATGAATAAAACTCCACATAGAACTATTTCAGAGTATTTCTCTAATGATTTCTCATACGTTGGGATTTCTGATTGTGATATTTTTGGAGTTTTCCTATCAAATTTTTTCCGCATTAAATGCATAACTCTTTTAAAGTTCATTGAGATGATCAAAACTAATCTATCTTTTTTCTTGTGAGAAGATATGGATATATCCATTATTTATATGTTATTTATAGGTTTGTATATATGATAGTAAGGATACATATATTATGATATTGAAGCCTTCCTTCAATATTTCTACAATTACAAGACTTCTAGTCACACATTAATGTCAGATCAAGTTATTAAAGAATCGTTCCGTGTATAAATCAAAGCAATAAAGATCTAGGAGTTTCTATTTATCATTCTCCTTAATCCAATATATCCAAGATATATCTTTCAACCAAAGAGAAATATCAGCTCTATAAAAATGTAGGGGGATTCATATCCTCGTGAGGTTTTTGTTTTGATCTTAACCGATTCAAACATCAACATATACTTAACCATTTTATTAAGTTTTATTCCTCTTGTGGACCTACACTCCTTGCAGACTAACACTTCTTTCTTCCCCACCTCACCCTTGCATTCTCTCACCTTGCATTCATTTCCCTTAGTTTTATTTTCCCCTTCCTTACCTATAATCCTCTTTTCTCCCCGTTACCACTACATTCCCTTAATCCACGCTGCATTTTGTCAACCCAATTTGAATTACCTCCCCTCTCCTACCATCCTTCTCCCCATTATCCTACACTTCACCATTTTCCCTAAGTTTTTTTCCCTTTAACCGCATCATGATACATGGAAACAAATTATATTATGACATGTGGTAACCAATTATAAAATGACATGTGGAATCCTACTAGAGTGTGACATGTGGAATATGAATGGACATTGACTTGTCATTGACTAGATGCTTACTAGACGATGACTGGGCATTGATTAGGCATCACAATTTTTATTAATTTATGAAATTTCCTAAGTCATGAAACCTACACCAAAGTCTCCATAATATCCTTTGTTCCACATGAGGACTATAGTACAATTTTCATCATAAACACTTGAAAACTCATGACCACAATGCATATGGGATTGAAATTTGTTTTAAAAGGGTGAATTTTGATGAAGGGCTAGGATTGACTCATAAAATTGATGGACGACTACTGAGCAACAAACTTCTAGAGGTCATAACTTGAGATCCAAGCGTTGTTGTTTGACAAATTATAACTTGTTGGAAAGGTAATTTGATGAGGATATGATGGAAAAGGTTTAAATATGTGAAATTGGCCATAAATATCTCATAAATTGAAAGAATAGTGAGTTAAGTTATCATGGTTTGCTAATACATTTTCTTGGAACCTCATCTTCCCAAGATTATAACTTTAGATCCAGAACTCCAAATTGCACTTAGGAGGAATCGTTGGAAATATGTGATGATGAATATTGCATCTATAGTATTTTTCATGGCTGAAAGGTCAAATATATTTCCAAATAAAATTAAAACACAATCCACCTTTCTTAAAGGAAGTCAACTTGAAAACTTGAAAATAAAGTTTATTAAAGGAATAAGTGGGCCCTACTTGGAGGCACAAATTTCAATGACATAAATTCATTAATGAGAATTAAATAAAGTAAAAATTAAAAGTGGGTTACTCCAAAAAGGAATTGTGTAAATTTCTCAAAAGACAAACCATAACTACTTCAAGAGAACTGAGAGTAGATTTTAAAATGGAAAGAGAATGAACTATCAATAGGTTTTCAATCAGAAGTTTCTACAGTGGTGAAGATTCTGCAAAAATCAAAGCTCTATCCTTCCAAGATTTGGTGGACTGGCCTGCTAAAACTTGTCTCTCTACATCTTCTTATTTTATGTTTATTTCCATCAAATATTCCATGAATGTATGGAAAACAAGAAGATGTGGGTCTGATTAGTTCTTTCTTGATAAATACTAAGCCATATTGTAATATTTAAGGTCCAAAGGAGTGAAATCACTACTTGTAAAAAGTAGATGTGGTTTATTTCAGTTCATGTGATTGTCATTGGAATATTTTGAGGTTGTTTCAATTTTCTTGCTCCATAAATTATTGAACATGTCATGTTGGGAGATTGTTATAATTTCTCCTACAAAGATCTATTTTGAAGTATTAAATTAGTGATTTATCACATTTGAGTTGGAAGCGTGTGATTTCAAATGTTTTCCGATAAAAAAAAATTGAGTAATAATGAAGTTATCATTTAAATTTCTTTGAACACCTGTCAATTTCTTCATCTTGCAAAATTCATAGTAGATTCCAAGTTCAGTTTATCTTATAATAAAGAAATAATGTAAAAAACCTTGTAGAAACAAATCTTTGCTAACACACTTTATTTGATCTTTTCTTTAAATAATCTAATGTATATTTGTATAAATGTATATAATGGTTTTAAATTTTTATATACAAGCTTTCTTGGAAGATATTTTGGGTTTTTTCTCTTTAGAATTCACCCTTTACATCCATTGTAGAACCATACAAATAATCTTCCAACATTTCATCCAAATAGAAGTACCATCTCTATAAAAATGCAGTGGGATTTATATCCTCGTGAGGTTATTGTTTGGATCTTGACCAATCTGAACATCAACACGTATCTAAACCTCTATAATCTAAATATGCGTGTTAAAGTTGATAATTTTACCAATAATAATATATATGTGCTAAAGTAGAGAATCTTACCAATAAAATGTTAAAAAATAAGCTTTTATATATCATCATTTGTAGCCTATCTCATTCTCATCAGTGTTTTATTCAATGGTTTGATACTACTTAATAAGATTACTAATATCCATGTCATTGACCTTACTAATAAAATGTTGTAGGAAAATCAAAGACTAGGGAATAAAAAATAATCATATAGAGATGGCAGCAATTACTTCTACATGTGATGTCAAAATACAACCGTAATTTTAACATTAAAGGTATTTTTTTATTTGGAAATTGAATTACACAACATATTCATTTTTTTTCTTTCATTTTTTCTTAATGTCAAAAATTTTACATTTGCATATTGTAGTTTTTTTTAGGTGAAAAACTTCATAATTTTAACACCAAAAAAGTTCATCATCCTAAATAAATATTGATATTTTTTCTTTTACTATTTTTTTTTTATATTTTATTAATGTATTTAAAAACAAAGAACAACATATATTCTATGAATATATTTCAAGTGGTGTATTGTACACTTCAAAATGAAGTTCGTACATGAAACGTTATGGACCTATGAAGTGGATTGCAAGCCCCACTATTTCCACATGTCGAACTTGTAAGGTTAGGTTTGTATTTTCTAGATATGACCTAGCTACTTCGTATAAAAGTAATTAGAGAAAGAAAGACATCATTGACATCAGAGTTCACAATGGAAGCAGGATATCAGTGCAAAAATAAGGGACAGAATATTGAAGTTTCTTTCACTTGAAAAGTTCCACTAAATGAATACATACTTCCATTAGGAATTGTCTTGAGTGAGAAAAGTATGGTTTCATATGGAATTTTTAAATGAAGTAATCCATGGACAATTAGAAGTAATAGAAAGGATGTGGAATGATTATGGGTAAGTTGAATTCAAGGATGTTGTGATAGTAGAGTTATGGAATGTTGCGAGATACCTCATTCCATGGTGTTCTAATGTTGCATAAAGGTAAAGTTGGATATGACTACCAAAAAAAAAAGTTGTTGCAAATTGAACACATTGGTTGGATTGCAAAATGGGCAAGTGGAACTTGGCTGGAAAGTATTCAGACCAATGAACAATAGTGCAGATGAGCATAATGGGAGAACACAAGGAAACAAGGATATGAAGAAATTCAGAGACAACCAACTAAAAAAAATAAAAATAATAATAATAAGTGAAGTGAAATAGAAATGCACTAGAGTGCATGATGCATACAATGAAGTTAGAATGCATATGCATTAATAAGCATGCTGAAAATCAATTCTTCATGCATATAGATGTGAATTTGTTCTTGAATATGCATATAACATGCTTGTGTATTGTTATAACCCTAAATTTCTCTACATGTGCATACCTTGCATTTGGCCCTCTTACTTGCATTTTTTGTCAAGCCATCACTGAGTTGCTCTTCTAAAAATCCCATTTTTTGAAGATGTATGCACCCTGCACCAATACATGCCCGCATACATACGCTTGATGCACCACTGCATCCCATGTACATATGCATGTTGCACCACTACAACCCGCGTATTCTTGAAAAAGTTGAAAAAAAAAAGTTGGAAGGAATTCGTTGAGATTATGGGCTATTGGGTAGTTTCCCAACTAATCCACCACCTATATCCCATCACCGAACCAAATAACCATCCTTTTTTAATATAAAATGAAGTGTTGGGGTCTCATTCCACAAATAGACATAAGAATAGTGAAAATTTGCCCGTTTCACATCCCCTCCTTGCCCCAAGCATTTGCAACCCTTTTGTGAAAATTGCCTCAAAATTCCCCAATTTGCCTTCCTTCCTCCATTAGAAACCCACTTTACTTCCCAATAAGAAGGTCAAGGGGAGAAGCCATATGGAGGTTCACTTGAAGCTTGGTGAAGAGGATCCTAGACTAGGTTTGTGGAGTAGTAGCCGGAGTTGGTTGTAAGTGATCATTGTATTATCAATAAAAGAAGTACTTTTCCTGTCCCAAATCATGATGTATGGAATGTTTTCATTTGATTTATGTTTTTATTATAACATCTAACCCTATTTTGTATCTGAAATGCATGCTTGTATCTTTTTGTTTGTCTGTCTTTGAATGCAGTCCAACCTTGGGAGAAGGTGTCCAGTCAGCAAAGCTTTCACGCATGAGAGGATCATCACCAGACGCAGAGTAGAGGTATAGTTACCCGATCCTTCTCATTTTTCTTTTCTTGTATGAATTTGGGGTATTTTTGTGGTAGTTAGAGAAGTAGGAGAATTTTAAACGATTATTGATCTGCCTACATTGTAAACCCTAGTATAGCCATAGGGGGGTTATTCCCACTAGCTAGAATGGTATGTTATTATGCAATAATGATGTTATTTTATATTGAGTATGACTAATGATGGATTATGTATTAAAAAAAAGTGATATATCATGGTAAAAGATGCGGATGCTACTTCTTATTATGACTTACATCAATGTGAAGACCCATGAGGGTGGTAGGAATGGTGATCAAAGGGATGGAAGTGGAAGCCTGTAAGCTTCTACAAATACCAATTGATTGGGTAGCATCAAGTAGGTTGATAACAACCATAAAAGTATGCATTTGATTGCTTCCAATGTTGAAGGGAATTGAGGTAAGAATTACCTCAGTTAATTTTTTCAATATTTAAATTGATATGTAATGGCCAAAGGAATAGAGTATGCAAATGGTGTTGATGCTAGAATTATTTTAGATGAAATGTTATTTGCATCTTGTGTTATGATTGGTTATGGGACCATAACCGGGTTAATTCAGGAGACATGCTCCTTCTATAAAAATGAATACCCATAGGGATATTCATGTGTGATACCATGATATTATTGGTATGGAAGGGCTATAGATCTATGTGAGTTCTCAATGTATTTCCTTATATAGTTGATGTTTGGATTGCAACCTCTTTGTTGACACTGAAGAGCACATGGGAATTATTTTCCCTCTTGTTTTTTATGGGTTGAAGAGGAGGGTATCGAAGAAGTTGGGAAGTATTGGGAAGCATTCATATGGTGTGTTGGGGCATTGGCCAAACCTTACAACTTGCCTTGGTGAATGCATGACAAAGTTATGTGATATTATGTAGTCAATGCATGGATGCATTGTGTAGATGTGGCCATGGGTATTGACACATTGATTGTTATTTTATTAGTAATTATTTGTTGCGTCATGAAAAACCTGTTGTGATGAAAACACATAATGATGGATAATTGAATTATATTTAATATGAATACTAGTTGAAGGTGATTGAATTGTTGTTTGTTACAATTCTGAGATCACTTTTTGGTGTTGTTGAAAATGTTACAAGTGGTATTAAATGAATTATTGAATGCATTTTTATGAACGCATGTATATAATATGTCATAGAAATTATTATGATAACAACTTAAATGATTTTATTATTGCTAACTAATGAAGTTGAGAACACTTCAGGAGCTGTTAGATATTGCAATAAGAACATTGCAAGTTAGAGTAGCTACATAATGATAAATTATAGAAAATATTTGTTGAGGGAACAAAGTAATAAAAACATTGATGGCTAGAAGAAAGAAAATACCGACTAATAATACATGTGTAGAGGATGATGGGTTCATTCTAGTTAATATATGGATTAATGGAAGTGATTGAATTTTTGTTGTAAACGATTCTGAGATCACTTTTTGAAATTTTGTAATTGTTTCCATAAAAACATACATATGCATGATACTAACAACTTGTTTGGTTGAGTGAAGGTTGAAGAAAACTGTAGGTGGAGTGATATTGGATATGGAAATAATGTAATCCCATAAGGAATATCATTATCTATTGTTGGAAGAGCCAAAATTTTTGAGAAAAAGATCATGTCTGGAAACTTTTTTTGTATAAAACAATTTTGGAAATTGGAATTTAAAAATTATTCACAATTTGTTTGGACGTGTGTAAATTGAGGAAATTGCAGGTAGAATGGTCCTAGATATGGTAGGGATGTAACACATATGGAATAATGATATCTACAACTATAGAGCCAAACATTATGAGAATAAAATCCATTCTTGGGAATTATATTTTCTTGTATAAAATAGATTTCAGAAATTAATAGTTACAAATTGTTATGTTATACTAACAGTTTGTGTGGTTGAATGAAAGGTTGAGGAAATTATGGGGAGAATGGTCTTGGGTATGGAAGGACTTAATCCCATACATAAGTCCAATTATTGTTTCTACAATATCCAAGCTTTATGAGAAAAATCCTCATGCCTGGGGAATTGTTTTTCCTGTACATAAGCAGATTTGAGTAATTAAAAACAATTGTTATGATATACTAACAATTGGTTTGAGTGAGTGATTGATCCAGGATATTTTTATCGTGAATTATAAAGAATTGCATTAAATGAGAATAATTTAGAGTGCAGCATTAAAGAAGGAAAAGATAAAAAATTAAGAGACATAAGCATCAGATCTAAACACAAAATATTGATAACAAAGTTCATCCCTGGTGGACTATGTCTTTGAGTCCTAATATCAAATGGGTGGGCTCTTTCATTAACTCAACAAAATAATTTGGAAAAATACATAAGTATACCTCATTTTGAAATCAAGCTGCAAAAATAATGCTCATATCATAAAACAAACATCACCATTGAATTCATGGCGTTGAATTACCCAAAAATGATTGTCTCCATGCCTTGATCCGACTTTGGCACTCCCATGCCCAAGAAGAAATTTTTCTTGGTTTTTGTACCCTTTTCAACCTTCATTAATGATTGTACTTGCATAGAAATGCATGCCCAAAAGGTCGTACAGTACACGCCTCCCCCCCTGGTGGTTGGGAAGATGCAACATTTAAGAATTGTTGAAGGCATTGGTTACAATGTAGTGGCCCACGACGTATTGGTTAGGGGGAATATATTAAGGTGCTTTGTGTGGAGGAGGTCCTGGGGTCAAACCCCATAAACTCCCCTTTTGGGATTTGTATTTGTTACATTGTATATATATAACAGGATCATTCCACTAGATTAGAGGTGTCTATAGAACCATATCAAATGATTTAAAATGATGGCTAGGTTTGTCGTGGTCTTCCAGATTTGGCAGACCCGCCAAACCATTTTTTTTCAAATTTTTGTTCACGGGATTTCCTTGGACATTTCTTGCCTACCATGTGGAAGCCTTTGATTGGGCCACGTGGTGGAATCTCACTGGTCCACATTTCCACCTTCCAAGTCATCATGCCACCTCAGTCATACAGACTATATGAACTGCCACGTGGCATGATCTGATTGGTCCACAAATCGATCCAAAAATGCCAAAACTGGGTGACACGTGGTAAACTCTCTCATGATGTCACATAATAATGCTGATTTCATCATTCTATGTGTCACCTTCCTTCTCCTGTCATGTGTGTTGTATGGATATCAATGTCAGCAGTATGGATGCTAACTCATCCCCTACTGACTAGGCTAGGTTGACCAAACTTTGACCGCAAATAGCTTTCAATCCGTAAGTCTGTTTGATGAGCCGTTTGTGTATTTAGAAATATTGTGATGTGATATTTGCGATCATACCATTTTCACTAAGTTTTAGGAAATTTGAATGTTTTCCCTTTCTCTTTCTGCTGAAGCCATTCTAAGCTTCCTAAGTTTCCCTTGTGAATTATGAGTTGTTCTTATCCTTCTCTAGATCCTTTTTGGATCATGCCTTCCCACTGAGAGATTTTTGGACCACCAAAAGATTTCATCAATCAAAAGGTAAGTGAGGGAAGAGTCCC
Organism: Picea glauca; assembly: GCA_000966675.3. NCBI lineage: Eukaryota > Viridiplantae > Streptophyta > Pinopsida > Pinales > Pinaceae > Picea > Picea glauca. Next base: position 558,224 of record JZKD02S1643472.1, read on the forward strand.
ATCACTTTGTCCTTCTCTATCCACTTTGCCTTGCTTGGATGTGTGCCTTTTAATCCTACTCGAAGATAATCAACATCACCCCTGCATGAAGTCCTTGTCCTCCTGTCCAAGATGATATATTCCTGTAACTCATCCAAGTACTCAGGTGAAAACTCATCAACTGAAGGTATTTAAACTTCCTCATATTGATCCATGATCATGGGAGGCTAAAACATTTTCAATTTCTCAATGTTCACAACTGAGTAAATCTGCATGTAAGGTGGAAGATCCAGACGAAAAGAATTGGTTCCAGTTTTCTCCAAGATAGTGAAGGGTCTATAATGAATGGGTTTGAGTTTCTTGACTTTACCCTTCAATCTATCCTTGCTGATGTGAAGCCATACCCAGTCTTCAGCCCAGAACTAGTGATCAACCACGTGCTTTTCATGCCGAGTGTTATACTGTGCTTGAATTTTCTCCAACTGTTTTCTGACTACCTGGTGTATCTGCCAGATCCTCTGGATGAAATTGTGGGCTCTGTCCTTTGTTCGTTATTCATTCACATTGGTATGTCTCCCATACATCAATTCCAAAGGAAACTTTGCTAGGTATCCAAAACATGCTTCAAAAGGTGAACTCTCAGTGGATGAATGTAAATATTGGTTGTACACATGATGTACATAGGGTATTTGTTCATCCCATAACTTAGGATGATTGATGCAGTAGCCTCAAAGAAAAATTACCAATGTTTAGTTTACCACCTATGTCTATCCATTGGTTTGTGGATGGAAAGAAGTGCTCCTCTTCAATTTGGTGTCCATCATCCTTCACAAGCTAGTCCAAAAGTTCCCAACAAATTGAGTATCTCAATCTGAGACAATGGATGTGGGTAACCCAAAGTGAACCCAAACATACCGAAAGAAGAGATTACCAGTCTTCTCAACAATGATCTACTTTTTAAATGTCATCAAGATACACATATTCTTGAACATATCCACTACAACATACAAATAATAATGACCCCCTTTGGTAATTAGTAAACCCCCTACAAAATCCATGGATATACTTTCCCATGGATGGGATGGAAGAAGAAGTGGTGATTATAGCCCTAGTTTTCTGTTAGTGGGATTACAAGTAGAACACATCACACACCCCTTTACATATTTAGTTACAATTGCTTTCATTTGAGGCCAGTAACAAAACCTATGAAAATAAGCCATAGTTTTTCCTACCCCAAAATTTCCAGACACAAGAGAACTATGAGCTTCTCATATTACATGGTTTTGTTCACTTGTAGGAATACATAGCTTTCCAAGATGGTAGAGTATTTTTCATGCAGAAAATAGTTCTCTACCTGTGCCCCAAGGGTTAGCTTCTCATATACTTCTTTAAAATCTTCATCGATGGAATATTTTTTTACATAGCTATCATGAGATAAAGAAGTATTCCTCAAAATAATAGAAGCAACAATAGAAGGTCTATAAATCATATCGACTACCTTGTTACTTGTACCCTTTTTGTACTTGATTACCAAATGAAATTGTTGTAGAAAACCCATCCATCTCTAGTGGTGATATTATTACAATTTGATCTATGCTTGGAGACACTTTAAGGGTTGGTGATCAATATGTATGATTGATTCCTTCCCTAACAAGTAGTGCTTCCATTTATTTATGCTCTAGACTAATACATACAACTCTTTATCATATGTAGGATAGTTAAAAATAGATTGGTTGAAATTTCAGAGTGGTAATAGATATGCTTACAATATTGCATCAATACTACACCCATGGCATATCCACTCACATCTATCTCGATCTAAAAGGGTTGTTGAATATTCAGTAGTGCTAGTACTAGTGCAGTATTAATCTTCTCCTTCAAAGTGTTGAAAGATTTTTGTTTATTTCCTTCCCACTAAAAAGTGTTCTTCACACTCGTTAAGGCATGCAAAGGAGCTTCTATAAAGGATAAGTTGGAAATGAACCTCCTCCAATACTAGACTACACCTAAGAATATTTGGACTCCGGTTACACTTTCGGTTACACTTTTTGGCTAAGGCCAATTTACAATTACATCAATTTTGGAAGGATCAATTTTTAATTATCCTCCTCCTACAATATGACCTAAGTACACAAGTACAGTCTTGCTAAATTCACATTTAGACAATTTTACATACAACTTTTCCCTTTACAAAGTATCCAATACTTTCTTTACACGCCTCACACGTTCATCCCAAGTCCCACTAAAAATAAGAAATTCGTCTAAATATATAATCACAAAGTCATATAGGAAAGGCCTGAATACATCATTCATCACTCGCATGAAAGTTGTCGGAGCATTACAAAGCCCAAATGACATAACTAACGACTCAAAAAATCCTTGTTTCATTTTAAAGGAAATTTTCCATGCGTCTTGTTTTGCGACCCTAATTTCATGATATCCACTATGCAAATCCAACTTAGTGAAATAAACAACATTCTTCAATTGATCAAGTAAATCATCTATACGAGGAAGAGGGTATCGATTTTTCACCGTGATTTTATTTAAGGCCTGGTAATGGACAATCATTCACCATGTGCCATCCTTCTTTGGCACCATCATGATCAAAGAACCAAAAGGAGATGAACTGGACCTGATGACCCCTTGATCCAATAAGCCCTATACCTACTTCTTGATCTCTGTCATATCCACAACTGACATCCTGTACATGCCTAGATTAGGAAGAGGAGAATCCTATTGAAGATGTATCTCATGTTGGATTTCCCTCTTAGGAGGTAATCCATATGGTTCCTAAAAAATATCATCATACTTAGAAACAATATTAATTAATTCCCTTTTATGAGATGGATCACACCCTTGGAAAGCATCAGATGTCCCGACATCTTTCTCTTTGACGACCATGAGTACATATCTCTTATTAGTGTTTTCATTTTCCCTGGACTAACAAGTTTTGTATTTACCCTCATGTTGTGAGATCTAACAATATATTCCACTCCCCCTTTAGTAAGTTGGTAGTTGTTCTCATGACAAAAGAAGATTGATTTTATATCATAAAGATACGGACTTCCCAACACTATGCCACATATATCAAGTGGTACAACATCCAAATCCACTTCATCAATCAACTTTGAAGAAATAAAAAATATGACCCTACATTGTTTGGTGACACTAAGTTTTTCCTTATCACATACCCAACCAAGAGGATAAGGCTTGAGATGTGGTTTTGTTTCAAGACCCATCATCTTGACAAGTGCTTCAGATATTAAGTTTACTTGGGAACCTAGATAAAATAATGTATCTATCTTAGTGTGTTTAGATACAAATATTATGTGAAGTAACTCATTCATGTTTCGTTCATCAACATGAGATTCATTATTGGAACTTGAACTAGCATGAAGGGAATCTTTACCTTGTAATCCAACTGTTGTGATCTTTCCTTCATCTCCTGAATCGGAACCAAGACCTTGTTGCACTGTAGCAATGGTTTTTGTGTTTTCATTTCCAAAAAACTATTTTGATTTATTTTATGGATGCAGTTTCCAACAATGTTCTTCATCGTGACCAGTTTTCTTGAAATGAGTGTGTTATTACATGAAGTTGTCAAGGGTCACAACAGTTGTCCAAATCTTTTGCTTGCACAAGAAACAACCATAAGAACAAGCACAACATTCAGAGTAGTCTGTTTTTGGGATGAAATACAAGCAGTGGTAGGGTTCAATTTTCAACGGCGGAGATCCCAGGAGAAGTTAAAATCAGTGTCTCACGTGTATTCGACATATAAAATTTGCACAAGGTTTAAATACTAGATAGAAGCCCCGAAATCACAGATCAAGTTCCACACATCCTTTCGTATTGAACGACCATGATTTAATTCTAGATTTCAGGCTTTAGAAGTTTTCGGCTCACCCACTCCCAATTTCCTCCAAAGTACTTTTGCCCGAAGTCACAGATCAAGCACCATGCATCCTTTGAGATAAAACAATCATGATTTACTTTGGGAGTTCAGAATTCATGACTTTCGGCTTCTCCAGTCCCATTTTCCTCCGAAGTGATTTTTCCCAAAGTTGCAGATCAAGTGTCGTGTGTTCCTTCAGATCAGACGATGATTGTTTACTTCGGGACTTTGGGGCTTCCCCTCTCATTTTCCTCCAGAGTAATTTCTTTCGGAGTTGCATATCAGGTGACATGCATTCTTCTCCATCGATCGAACAATATTTAATTCGGGAATTCAGACTTCGAGAGTTTTATCTCCTCCCCTCTCGCTTTCATCCGAAGCGTTTTCTCTAGAAATTCATAGATCGTTGCTGCATGTCCATCCAAACCTAATGATGGTAGTTTTCTTTGGTACTTCGGGCTTTGGGAGTTTCATATTCCTCACTCTCGTATTCATCCGGAGTGTTTTCTCCTGGAGTTAACAGATCCCTGCTACATGTCCTCCACCATATCGATGATTCTCATTCAATTCAGAGCTCCAGCTCTACATGCAGACCACCCCCGAGCTCTAAAGTGCCAAAGTACATGGTGCTCTCATTAGTCATGACACCTGGCATCTAGCTAGAGTCGACATGTGTCACCTCTATTTTCATGAAATGTCAGCATAGTGACATAAGGACACCACATCAAATCATCCTCTGGGAAGTGTTCTTGTTCAAGCCCCAAAATTAGTGCCATCTCCCAACGTGGTTAGAATGATCCTAACTTTGGCAGGCGGATAAACTTTAGTGGTGGCACTAAATTCAGCAGGAGCACCCAGATTGTAGATCGCGACCATATCAATGACCACGTTTCATTGCGGGGATGCAACATGCTCGAATGATAAAAATTTTGAACAGTCTCACAATTGAAACCATAGATGATTTTAGGGGCTAAATTTCGCAAATGGGATAATTTTCCATGATTTTTCCCCAAAAAAGATTCACTAATTTCCATTTTTTCTAAAAATGATTCGCCCAAATTCTATAGAATAAAATTATTTTACCTTAAAAATTGCCAAAATTTTGTATAAACTATACAAAATCCTTAGAAATTTGAATATTTTTACAAAACTATTGCCAAACATTTTATATTTTTCATATGAAGGACTAGTAAGATTAGCCCATGTTTCTACATTTTAATATAAATTTTGATCCTTAAAATCATCCCTGATTGAAACGTTGGTATAGTAAAAGAGCTATGTAGAGGAAGGTGGTGAATTGTGAGCTCAAAAGTGGTGTGGGTCCAAACCTCCTTCGACATCCCCACAATATTGTTCTTATAAACATCAAATCCAAGAGAAACGCGTGGAAGCACACTAAGCATTAAGCTTCATCCCGATCCCATCGAAGGATCAGTTAATGAAAAAGGAGTAGTGGTTGAAACCTCAAATCACTCCATAAATAGAAGGCATGGAGGATTTGGCCGTGGAGATAGAACTGTCTACCTGAGGTACCCCTATGGATGATTTTCTTGCATGCCCGTGCTGAGCTGAGATTGTGTCTCATAGGAGGATACACACACAGTATGACAAAAGAATGTGTAGATGAAAGCATTGAACGAGATAGCCAAGCCACACTCCCGGTAGTTGTGGACTAATCTGATTATAAATAGATAGGTCTTTATTTTGACTAAGAGAGGTGTTCTTGATAAGCTAGAGAGCTGAGTGAGTTTCAGGAGAAGGGCTCTGTAATTTTTCAGTTTGTATGCCTAAGGGCTTGGATTGTAAATATATGTTATTGAATATTCCTTTGAATCATTTTTATCAGAATGTCTTTTTAGTTTACATGATATTTTTGTTTTCCTTCTTGTATGAATGTAATCTCTCTAATTTATGGATTCCTAAGGCGATGGAGTTTTTGTTTCTATCATGCCTATATTTCATGGTTTGTCAGATGTTCTCTGTTTTCCTTCTTATCTAAATGTAATCTCTCTTATTTATGGATTCCCAAGGAGATGGATTTTTTGTTGCTATCATTCCCATCTTTCCTGGTTCATCAAATGTTCTCTATTTTCCTTCTCGTCTCGGTAATCTCTCTGATTTATAGATCCCTAAGGTGATGGAGTTTCTATTGCTGGCATGCCCATCTTTCATGGTTTGCCATATTTTCTCTATTTTCCATCTTTTCTGAATGTAATCTCTCTGATTTATGGATCCCTGAGGCAATGGAGGTTTTATTGCTATCATGCCCATATTTCATAGTTCATTAGATTTTCTTTGTTTCCCTTCTTGTCTGAATGTAATCTCTATGATTTATGGATCCCTGAGGCAATGGAGGTTTTTTTGCTATCATGCCCATATTTCATGTTTCACCAATTTTTTTTGTCTTCTTCTCCTCATCATTTCATTTATCCTTTTGTCTGATAGGTGTTTTAAATGCCTTCCTTATCCACAATACTTACAACTCCATATCCCAATGGTCCTCAACTGATTTGTACTTACTTCTGTTATTTTTTCTTCTCTCTATAGTCTCACTGATCCACCTTCTCAAACCATTTTAATCCTTTTAATTTTATTTTGATGGGTAAAGGGATTATCCTCTTGTAGTCAGAGGGTGAATCTCAGTGCTAACATTAATGGCGTCGATGTCGAGGATGGAAGTGAATATATCTTCCCTGGAAGAATGACAACGATCAAATCTAATCTTTGATGGTGAAAAAATACCAAACACATTCATACTGCATATCATTCACCCGACAAATCCATGATTAAAGAATCCAGTGGTGACACCACAATTTTAATATGTCATATTTCCATATGGAAGCCATTTTGGCTCAAAGGTTTGCTCCTTTTAATTTCTCTTTTGTTCCCAATTTTCCAAATGTTGTTCCTACTATGGATGAATGGGGTGATTTTTTGCGCATATTTAGAGAACATAGAGATGACAACCCTGTAGAGCATCTGCTTGAGTTTCATGAACTCATGCATCACTGGGGAATACATCATGAGGATGTATTAATGAAGATGTTCATGTACTCATTAGAGGGAGATTCTTGTGATTAGTATCAATCCTTACTCCCTTCTAGCATCTCCTCCCTGGAATAGTTTCATGCAACTTTCAATATGCATAGTTAAAAGTTTTATTCCTCTAAGTTAATTTGCCATAGTTTTTGTGAGGAGTATAAAGACTATGTTTAGGATATAGCTGATTCTTATAAAGGCTGTGAAAATGAAGAAGATTCCTTAGATGAGGAATCATTTTTTTCTCTTTTCTCTTGATCCAGGTGGATATCGGTGGCCACCCACCTATTCCACAGGCTCCGAAAATAGTTTTCCATCTTGACAGTTGTTCAACAGTTTTTCGGGTTCCAAACTTCTAGGGCCATTTTGAGGCCCTAAACGATGTTTTTTATGGATTCGGGGTCTAAGAGACTAGCGAAGTAACTTTCTTGGACTAGTTGAAAATCGTTCTTCTTGGGTATACCTTTCCAAAGGTGTATCGATCACCCCAAACAGAGATCGTATGCAAAAGTTACACCCCCAGGAAGTTGACGTATCAACTACCTCCATCGGGGTCTGCAAACCTTTTGGATTTTCATTTTCCAGGGTTAGGGTTTTGGAGTTCACTTATGTTAAAAATTCCTTTGGAGCGTCATTGTAACAATCATTTTCTTACAAATGTGAGTAGTCGTCACATCTCTTCTCAGAGATAAGTTGCCACCATTCTAGCGAGTCTTCCACTCTGTATTTTTACAGTATTTGTACATTTTTGCTCATTAATAGAAATTGTATTATTGTATATTTGTGTTTACGGTTGCATATTTGATACATTTATGTTATATTTTTGGATATATGAGATATCTATGTATATTTATTTATTATATATCCGCTCTCATTTCATGCGGAAAATAATCTGGATCAATGGTATCAGAGAAAGTTGCTCTTGATCATTTTTCAGTGCATGTCCCCGATGAGGTATGAGTATATAGAGTTGTGTATTAATATTGTCTCTCTTGAAGAAAATATCTCTTGCATGCCCAATAAACCCTCCATGGCGAAAGAAAATAAAAACCACAGAGGAGGTGATTCTATCAATTTGTTCCTTGAGCAAGCTCTCACGCAACAGAGGGATGAAATGATGGAGATTTTTTCCCACATCCTTCAACGCCTACCGATAGAAATAGGTGCATATTCATCAAACAACCACTTTGGAATCACCTATCATTTCAAGGTACATGTTAATTTTGATATTCCTGTATCAAGGTTAGATAGATGTGGATGCCCTAGAGAAATGGTTAAATTTGTTAGAAGGTTATTTCTCTGTTCATAATTTTTTCGATAGGGAAAATATCACCTTCACACTCCTTAAAGCTCTCCCTCATTCCAAACATTGGTGGGAAATTTACTGGGAGAAAAGTTCCACAGAGGAGTCTGGATTATATGGGGTCGAGCCCACTTGGGATTTCTTTATGGATGCGATAAAGGAACAATATTACCTTGTTGGCGACTATGAGGACCAATACATGAGATGGACCAAACTGTGGAAAGAGAGGGGCCAAGAAGTTCTGGAGTTCACCAATACCTTTCATACCTTGCACACTAAGATGGGTATCAAAGACTCTGAATGGAATTTGGTTCTGAAATACCATGGGGCTCTACATAGATACATCCAAACTGAAATGGATTTTCTGGACATCTCATTACTTTGTGTTTCTTATCGTTATGTTGTTAAAATCAAGCAGAAATTTAAGCACTAGAAAAAATAGGAGCTCGGGTCTACAAATATAAAACAATCAAAGTATGATAAATACGACCCTAACAAGCAGTCTCCCATAAACCAGTACAAGCCACAGGAAAAGAAGGGTCATGGGAAGACAAATAAGGACACCAGAAAATGGAGCAATTTCCACAAAATCCCTTGGCACAACATCGATGAATGTCGCTCAAAACATTCATTGGTGGCCGAGATCAAAGACAAAGAGTCAAAACCTAATTTAGAATCTAATTCTGAAAATACTAGTAAAAGACAGATCATTGATAGAGACACCATTATTATTGTCACGACCGCAACAATTCAACCAGAAGAACCAACAGATCTTGAATAGGGGGAGCATATTTTTCATTCAAAGATGTGGGTGAAGGGGACCCCGTTGCATTGTATTGTTGATAGAGGAAGCCAAAAGAACCTCATCTCAGCAGAGGTCATAAAATAGTTGGGATTGTCGATAACACCACACCCACAACCATACAACATCGTGTGGCTTCACGAGGGACGATATCTTTGTGTTATCCAACAATGTTGATTGTCATACGACATCCAACCCTTCAAGAATGAGGTATTATGTGATGTTTCTCCACTGGATGTATGTGATGTTCTTTTGGGCCAACCATATATGTGGAAGCGCCATGCTATCTATGAGTCTTGACCTTGTAGTGTCACTGTTACTATGGGGGGTCATATCTACAAGATACTAGAGGTAGTTCCAACTACTGTCTCACCTAAATAGTGTCGCAAGGTACTATCTTATACTACAAAAGTCAACTTCTTCACAATTTGTTCGAAAGGGGAACATAATGATATTGAAACCACTACAGCCTCAGACCAAGCACCTTCTATCCAACAAAAGCAGGTCGAAAAGATTGCAACAAATCACAAAAATTCCTTCTGCACACAGTCATATCAGGTAGCTCGACTGGTTGAACAAATCCAATCCCACCAGCAACAGGTTCGTGACAACCTTCCACAAACCGAGCAGCGCAACGTATCCAGCAAGGCAAGTAACTCACCAAGATTCAGATTCAACAAACACTTCCCTCTCTCCCCTGGGAACTCAATGAAATGGATACCATTTCTTCCTAAGGAGGGAGGATTGATCTAGGTGGATAACAGAGGCCACCTACCTATTCCACGGGCTCAAAAAACAATTTTCCATCTTGGTAGTGTTTCGACAGTTTTTCAGGTTCCAAACTTTCGGGGCTGTTTTAGGCCCTAAATGAAGTTTTTTGGGGATTCAGGCTCCAGGATACTTCCAAAGGAACTAGCTTGGACCAGTTGAAAATATTTCTTCTCAGTTAGACCTTTCCAACAGTGTATTGAGCACCCCAAATAGAGATCGTATGCAAAAGTTACACCCCCGGGAAGTTGACGTATCAACTACCCCCATCGTGGACCACAAACCTTTTGGATTTTCATCTTCCAGTGTTAGGGTTTTAGATTTTACTTATGTTAAAAAGGACTTTAGAGCCTCATTGTAACAATCATTTTCTTGCGAATGCGAGTAGCCATCACATCTCTTCTCATAGATAAGTTTCTACCATTCTAGCGAGTCTTTCACTCTATAGTTTTACAGTCTTTGTACATTTTCGCTCATTAATAGAAATTGTGTTACTGTATCTCTGTGTTTACGGTTGCATATATGATACATTTATGTTATATTGTTGGATATCTGAGATATCTATGTATATTTATTTATTATATATCCACTCTCATTTCATGTCGAAAATAATCCAAATCACATGTTCATCTGCATATGATGAAAACTTTGTTTGTTGTCTCAGTAAGGAAAGTGTAGAAATTGATTTTGTTCTAGAATCTTATATTCTTTGTAGCCCTATCTCTAAAATTCCTAGATATGAGAAGCCTATTTTTGAATCATATGATGATGATAATATATTTCTTCCTGTATTGAATCTTGAAAGGCATCATGTGTTTGATAATAAAGAACAATTTTCTCATGTTGGGCAGAAGATACCTCTTGGCATGTCATTCAAGACTCCTCCTCTATTTGATCATTATGGATATAGTAATGAATATGCTGAGGTGTTTATCGAAGATAAAGGCATTAGCATCCATCCTTCTTATGAAAGTGAAATATTTTACCAAGAGCAACATGGTAAAGATAAAGAGACATCCATTGATATACATGAGGCTATTTCTTTCCATCAGCTAGTAGATATTATCAGAGCAGACAAAGAAGAAGTAGATCAGCATCCTGCATCAGCCTCTCACTCACCTGTGCTTTCCACAGACATTCATCCAAATGTATGTAGCTGTAAAGAAGAAAATGTTTTCTTTTGTTGACCCAGAAATCTTTGTCACCTATTTTATGACCTTGTAGGGGAATACATGGAGTTTCATTTCCTCAATGTATTGAAGCCTCCAAGCCTTATCTTACCTTCAACATTACGACGAAATATGAAGAATGTAATCGACTTTTTGTCACATTTTTATTGTCCCTTTCTGATGAGTGACATAGTAAGAAACTTTTTTGTTAGGAACTTACTTGGGTGGCTCTGGTGGAAGTTTGCTTTCACCGAACACATTGTAAAAATCAGTTAGTGTAGGTTTGTACATAAATAAGATCCTTATGGAGAACATGTGTTTGTTTTCTTTTTGTAAGTAGAATAGTGTATATATTAGCATGTTGTCTTCAACAAAATATATTTGAGCTCGAATCCACAACCTAACATCTAAGGCATTGGAACTGTGCATTCTTGGCAGCTCACAGGGAGCATGCCATCCCCTGTGGAGCCAAATGTTATCAAATGAAGTTTTCAAGGGTCTTAATAGTTGTCAAAATATTTTTATTGCACAAGAAACAACCATAAGAACAAGAGCAACATTCAAATAAATCTATTTTTGGGTTGAAATACAACCAATGATTGGGTTCAATTTTCAACGGCGGAGATCCCAGTAGCAATTTAGATAAGCAGCTTGCGTGTATTCGACATCTCAAAGTTGTGCAAGGTTTAAAGACTAGATGGAAGACCCAAAATCATAGATCAAGTGCCACGCATCCTTTCATATCGAACGATCATGATTTACTTCGAGATTTCAGGCTTTAGGAGTTTTCATCTTCCCCACTCCCAATTTCCTCCAAATTTATTTTGCCCGAAGTCACAGATAAAGCGCCACACATCCTTTCATATCGGACGGTCATGATTTACTTCGGGATTTCAGGCTTTGGGAGTTTTGACTTCTCCACTCCCATTTTCCTTCAAAGTGATTTTGTCTGAAGTTGCATATCAAGTGCCACGTGTTCCTATAGATCATATGATCATTGTTTACTTCGGGACTTCAAGGCATCCCCTCTCATTTTCCTCTAGAGTAATTTCTTCTAGAGTTGCAGATTAGGCGACAAGAGTCCTTCTCCATCGGAAGATCAATATTTACTTTGAGAATCTGGACTTTTATAATTTTATCTCCTCCCCTCACACTTTCATATGGAGTGTTTTCGCCCAAAATCCATATATCGTCACTACATTTCCATCCAAATATAACGCTGGTAGTTTGCTGAAATTACTAAGACAACTGAGAGGGGGGGATGAATCAGTTGTTACTGTGCTTAAACAATTTTAAGTCTATTAAACCATTTTTAATCTTTCATCAAGTGACCATCAATATTATACATCATATGAACAACATAAATAATGAGCATCAATCACACATAAGATATACACAGAGACAAATTTTCACGAGGAAACCCATAAAGGGAGAAAACCTCTTCTTCTTCAAAATGATAGACAATCTTTTAAGTTTTGTACACCATCTATGCTTGAGCACCAACTCAGAGTGAGGCTACTACCTCTATTTTACAAGCTCCAATTTGTTGAGAGCACCAACTCTCTGGTTTCTCTAGCACCCACTAGAAGGAAGCACCAACTCCCTAAATATTCTAGCATCAATTGGATTTATACAAGCACCAACTTGTATACAAAAGACTCTGTGTTTTCCCGAGCACCACCCTGCCACCCTATTTTTCTAGGCACAACTAGATGGAAGATACAACTTTCAATATTCAAGCACCAACTTGAATATCAGAGGACCATAGTCCTCCCTAGCACCACCCTTCCTCCCTGATTATGCATAATTGATTGACAAACAAACAATATAGGTATTTCAATTCTTACCCCTTCTTCATTGTTCTACAATTCTTCTTTGGTTCAAAAACTATTCTGTAGTTCTTCTTTGCTACATTCTATTCTACTATTCTGCTCTTGCTTCTTTCTGTTCAATGACTTTTACTCATCTCTGATTTTTATCTCGTGCTCTGCGTTATTTCATTATACCCTTCTTACAGTTCACCTCATTATTTTGGTTAAAATAGCCCACCTTACACAATCACTGCATCTCTCCTTTTATACTCACCAGCCTCTTCAGTTACACCTCAAATCTCCTTGGGAAAAGACAAAAATGTCTCAGCAACTGAATCTCCAACCGATCAAGAACCATGATTCGATTTTGCTAACTAAACCATAACAGATCAACTAATCTGTGAAGTGCAGCAATATCCCTCCAATCATATTCATGATTAACCTGTACCGTTGGATTACCAATGATGGATCTCATGCCTACTCCATATGCCCACTAGTTGTGACCACGAGCCTAATCAGAATGCCTTTCACATTTCATATTTCGGCAATCCTGTGTCGAAGGGTCTCGACACTCCAAGTTGTGATCGCCAAAAAAGATCTTAGCTCTGCTAGATCCACCTTCTCATATGATCATCGACGATGACCACAACCTACATACAAAGGCATTTTCACATTTCACATTTCAGCAATCTAGAGGTGAAGAGTCTTGACTCTTCATGTTGCGATCTCCAGAAAGGGGCTTAGCTCCACTAGCTCCTCCCTCTTACATGACCACTAGCGGTGACCTGGCGCTTATCCATAAAGCGCTTATTAGTTCACAAACTCGGGAATCCTGTGGTGAAGAGTCTCGACTCTTCATGTTGGGATCGTTGAAATGGAGCTTAGCTCCACTAGCTCCTTCCCCTTACGTGACCACCGACAGTGACCATAGGCTGTGCCAAAAGGTTCTTTGCGATTTCACATTTCATCATTCTTGCCGTGAGTGTCCTTGACACTTCAAACTCCCGGATCTGAAACTTCAAAATGGAGTTAGATCAACAGTCTAGATCTTTTCATGATCTCGCATATCGCTAGTTACTGTCGTGAGTTTCTTTCTTGACTCCTCCAACTCTCGGTATCCGAAACTCTAAAATGTAACCTTTGTCGTGCTCTAATATATCACCACGTGTTCCTCTTGGATTAACGATCCATATCTTATCACAATTTCTCATATTGTGAGTTGGAAGGTTAGAGCACTGCCTTCCTTTGACTTTCCAGTTAGTGAAATGTTAATCCTTCACCATGTGTAGTCCTCGACGATGGACGACCCTCCTACTTTCGAGAATTTGTAAGCCCACTTCATCTTGTAATTAAATGTTGTGCTCCTTCTTATGGATCCAATGATGGTTATTCCTCACGCTCAAATCCAACGTCTGAGATTTCATCTCCTCTTTTGCGCGTTCTTCCTATCTGTATCCAGATCTGACAGTCATCGAGAATTCAAGATGGGTGATCCAACAATTGTTGTTTCTCCTCACTGTTGATATTTCCATTTCCATGCCATGAATTCCTCCTATCTATATTCAGATATGATTGTCACCAGGAATTCGGGATGGGTGATCCAATGATCATTGTTGCTCCTCACTGTTGATCTTGCCATTGCCATGCCATCATTTCTCTGTTGAACGTGTTGATCTTTGCCATCAATGAAAAAAAATGCATACTCTACCTCTATCTGAAAACATGCCAACAATATCTCCCTTTGGCATTGATGAAAACCCCTTGAAGAACATCCATCTTTACCATTGTATTGAAATTACCACACTTTCCCCCCCTTTGACATCATTGTCAAAGAAAAAACAAGCTCCCCCTGAGTTGTTGAAGTACATCTCGAAGGTATTAGATATGTGACAAGAATATACTCCCCCTGTGTTGTTGCAGTATTATTTGGAGGTATTAGAGATTCAACCAACACAAACTCCCCCTAACAGGATGGACCCTCTTAATTTGACAGTGAGGTCACACCCAACTTCTGGCGACGATATCCAAAAGGATTTGCTGCTAACGGTTTAGTAAAGATATCAGCTATCTTTTCTGTGGAAGGAATATAATTCAACTGAATGACTCTGTTTGTAACTTGTTCTCTGAGAAAATGGTATTTTATTGGGATATTCTTAGTCTTGGAATGAAGAACAGGATTCTTGGAGACACTAATGGCACTAGTATTATCACAGTGAATTGTAATCGGATCAGTATAATTTACCTTCAAATTTGTAAGAGTTTGAATCATCCATAAATATGAGTGTAACAAGTAGTAGTAGCAATGTACTCTGCCTCTGTAGTTGATAAGGAAAGAGATCCCTTCTTCTTACTAATCCATGCTACCAACGAGTCACCCAGGAAGAATGCACCTTGACTGGTGCTCTTTCTTTCATCCACACAATTTGCCTAATATGCATCTAAATAAGCAGTTAACTGAAAATTTTAATTTTTGGGATACCACAGACCATAATCCATTGTTTCCTTCAAGTATTTGAATATCGTTGTGACAACTACCAAATGACTTTGTTTAGAAGCAAATTGATAATGACCTACCATTCCAACAGCTTGCATTATATCAAGATGGGATGCTGTGATGTATAGAAGACTACCTATCATAGA
>JZKD02S1643472.1:573679-588867 GCA_000966675.3 Picea glauca
TGAAATTTCTTCAACATCTCTTTCAAATATTTTTCTTGAGAGATAAAAATTCCTGCAGAACTCTGTTTTACTTGTAAGCCAAGAAAATATGACAATTCTCCTATCATGGACATCTGAAACTTTTTTTTCATAGAGTTAGAAAACCACTGAACAGAGGAATCATTATTACAACAAAAAATAATGTCATCTACATAAATCAAAACAACTAGTAAATCATCACTTTTAGTTTTTATGTAGAGATTGCTATCAACAGTACCTTTCTTGAATCCTTTGTCTTGTAAAAATTTGTCCAATCTATAATACCAAGCTTGTGGTGCTTGTTTCAGTCCATATAAATCCTTCTTCATCTTGAAAACATAATTAGGGTTATTTTTTAATGAGAATCCTTCAGGTTGCTCCATATATACTTCTTCCTCTAGATCTCCATTAAGAAATGTTGACTTAACATCCATCTGATAAACTTTAAAGTTCTTATGACATGAATATGCAAGAAACATTTTGATGGCTTCCAATATTGCCACTAGTGAAAAATTATCATCAAAATCCTAACCTTCAACTTGTGCATACCCTTTACAGACCAATATGGCTTTATTTCTAACAACTTGTCCTTTTTCATTCATTTTATTTTTTAACACCCATTTGGAACCTATTACATTCTTGTCTTCAGGTCTAGGAACAACTCCCAAGTATTGTTCTTCTCAATATGATCAAGCTCCTCATTCATATCTCTAATCCAATCATCATGTTGGTTGGCTTCATCAAAATTTTTAGGTTCAACCATAGATAAAAGAGAAAAATGGGATTGTTCTGAGTCTTTAATCAATTTCCTTCTTGTCTGAACTCCTTTATTTATATCTCCAATTATCTGATTTTCAGGATGATTCTTTCTAACAATTCTGAGAGGTGATTTTGCTTATTTTTGCTAATCTTCATATTCTTCATCTAATTCATATTCTTCTCTTTCTGATCCTTGGACCTGTTCATCTTCGTTTTCAATTATATCTTTTGTGCTTGGTTCAACACTGCTTACATTTCCTATCAAGATTTCTTCATCAACTTTTATGTCAATACAATCAACCAATTTATGCAACCTCTTATTGTAGAATTTGTAACCTTTATTGTTTGTAGCATAGCCTAAGAATATACCTTCATCATCCCTATCATCATATTTGCCAATATTTTCATCATTATTCTTGATATAACATTTACTCCCAAAGAATTTAAAATGCTTGATTGAGGCAGGTCTTCCAAACCATAGTTCATAAGGAGTCTTATCACTGTGTGGTGTGAGATGATATTTGTTAAGAATGTGAACAATTGTATGAATTTCTTCCACCCAATATGTATGAGGTATGTTCCTTTCATTCATCATTGATCTTTCCATTTGTTGTATTGATCTATTCTGCCTCTCAACAACTCCATTTTGTTGTGGAGTCCTTGGAATTGCGTACTCTCTTTTGATTCCATGTTTATCACATAACTCTTTGAAGTTCCATGAGCTAAACTCTCCTCCTCTATCAGACCTTACTACTTTCAATCTTTTTCCTGTTTGATTCTCAGTTAGAGCCTTAAACACTTTGAATTTTTCAAATTCTTCAGATTTTTCCTTCAAAACGACAACACATGTTAGTCTAGAATAATCATCAATAATCAACACAAAATAATTTTCTTTTCATGTACCTTCTTTCCTTGATGGTCCACATAAATCCATACGCACTAACTGGAGATGTTTTTCTGTTGAAGGAAAGTTTTTAGATTTGAACTGTGTCTGAGTAAGCTTTCCTATCTGGCATGGTTTACAAACATAATCATATGGCTTTGATATTTTTGGAAGATCTTTTACTGCCCCACTATTTTTAAGATCGATTATATGATCAAAATTTAAGTGTCCAAGTATCCTATGCCATAGCCAAATTTCATTATACTTGCTTACGTGGCATTCTTCATTTTCTTCTTTTAACACATAGACATTGTTTTCTATTCTTATCCCTTTTGCAACTAGCTTTCCCGACTTCACATATTTTATTCTACAATCTTTAGAAGTAAAAATGACTTCACATCCTCGGTCACAAACTTGACTGACACTAAGCAGATTATATTTCAGACCTTATACAAACAACACATCTTTAGCTTTCCCTTTTCCATTACTCAAACTTACCATTCCTTTGCCTTTTATTTCCTGGTGCATCATTTCCAAAAGTTACATTCTCTGATTTTCTTTCACTTAGAGTTAGCAACTTACTTTTGTCTCCAGTCATATGTTTGGAAAATCCACTATCGATATACCAGGGATTCTTTTGTCTTTGGGCTGATAACAATAGTCTACACTTGTCATCTTCTTTCTTCTTCCAAATCTTGAAATTTTTAGTAGTAGGATTCGAATTTGGCTTAAAATTCCTTAAGCGACAATCTGCAGCTTTATGTCCATAGTTATGATAGATGTAACATTCTGGTTCACTGAATAAAAGATCATAATGATTGTTATGATGATAACTGTTGTTATGTTTCACCTACATCCTTCCTCCATCCATCACATGATTTATAGTATGTGGTTGTTTTTTTCTTGGTTGTCTCAATCTTTGTTGTGACATATAATTATTCCTTGAGTATCTTGATTTCAAATATCTAGATCTTCAAGAACAATTTACAGCTTTGTGACCAAAGTTAGAACATAAAAAATAATAACCATAGAAAAAACCTTTGTACCTGTAAAAAGGCTGTAGTCAATTTCTTCCATGCTGATGATTTCTTTGATCAGAAAATGTGTTCGTGTTATTTCTTTGATCTACAGATTCGGTTTTGGTACTTTTTCTTTCATTCCTTCTTGGTGGCTGATTTTCTTTCTTTGCTTTTGTAGAGTGATTGTTGTCAATGATTGTAGTTTTGACAAACTTGATGGGTTCTGTATTACTTGGAAGATCACTACTTGATCCTTCTTCATAGTCCAAGCCAGCTTTCAACTTTGGATTCCTTTGTTGATTTAGAATGGAAGTTAATTCTTCTAAGGCTTTAATACTTGGCAGATTTTGGTGATACAATTCCTTAAACTTCCCCATTTCTTTTATGGTTTTTACTATCTCTTCTTTTAAGGCTTCACACCTCGCTTTCTTCTTTGACAATTGTTGTTTCAATATGCCTTCTATTTTCTTTCCCTCTTCTAACTCCACTTTTAGTAGAGAAAAGTTTTCATCAGGTTTTTCACCATTCATTTTAAACTGCATCAACAATTGTTTTTTTTTTCTCTTCTTACATTTGAGTCTATCAATTTCTTCCAAAGAACTTATTAATTCACCTTCCATATCCACCATATCTTCTTCATCAACCTTTTCACCTCCTGTGTGTTCATCATCAAGATCTCCCATATCCATAAGCATAAAATCATTCACATTGTTTTCACGTGATGAATCACTATCTATGTCTTCTGAGGAATTGTCATTGTTTGCACACAAACTTTTCTTTTTACTATATTTCTTGAATTTGTACTTCTTTTCATCATCAGAGTTCTGGTGCTTTTTCTGGTCGGGACACTTAGATGCAAAATGACCTATCTTACCACAGTTAAAACATTTGAAGGGAAACTTGCCTTGATATTTTCCTGATCCTTTCTTTAACCTTCTCACAAATTTTGCCTCAATATCATCTAAATCTGAATCAGTATTCTTATCTGCTTTAAGAGATGCTTCTCTAGTAATGGATTTATCTTTGTTGATTCTAATTTCATATGCAGTTAGAGTTCCTTGGATTTGATCAATGGACATAGTTTTAAGATCATTTAGTTCTTCTATTGCAGAGACTTTTGGATTAAATTTATCAAGTAGAGATATTAGAATCTTTTGAACTAAAAATGTTTCTTCAATCTTCTCACCAAAATCCTTCATGGCATTCACAAGTTCTTCAACTCTTAAAAAATACTTTCTAACTGTTTCATCTTCATTCATATTTAGTTGTTCAAACTTCAACCTATATGTTTGGAGTTTGGCATCTTTTACTTTCTCATTTCCTTCATAACTGTTAATAAGTTTATCCCATATAGCTTTAGCAGTTTCAAGATGCATCACCTTTACAAACTCAGCTTCAGCAAGTCCATTCAGGATAGCATTCATTCCCCTAGCATTAAAGATAAATTCTAACTTATCATCCTTGGAAGACAACACAATAGGCTTTGTATATCCAGTCTCTATTACATCCCAAACATCAGCACCTAAGGCCATTAGGTATGTTCTCATTCTAACCTTCCAAAAGGCAAAATATGTTCCATCAAACAGAGGAGGCTTACTGGCTGAAGTCCTTTCATTACTTGTCATGTTTAATATTATAGGTCTACCTTTAAATAAAAGGAACCCGCTTTGATAGCAATTGTTGAAATTACGAAGACAACTGAGAGGGGGGGAGTGAATCAGTTATTACTGTGCTTAAACAATTTTAAGTCTATTAAACCATTTT
Source organism: Picea glauca (assembly GCA_000966675.3). NCBI lineage: Eukaryota > Viridiplantae > Streptophyta > Pinopsida > Pinales > Pinaceae > Picea > Picea glauca. Next base: position 578,123 of record JZKD02S1643472.1, read on the forward strand.
TAATATTTCATCAAGTGACCATCAATATTATACATCATATGAACAACATAAATAATGAGCATCAATCACACATAAGATATACACAGAGACATATTTTCACGAAGAAACCCATAAAGGGAGAAAACCTCTTCTTCCTTGAAATGATAGGCAGTCTTTTAAGTTCTTTACATCATCTATGTTTGAGCACCAACTCAAAGTGAGGCTACTACCTCTGTTTTACAAGCTCCAACTTGTTGAGAGCACCAAATCTATGGTTTCTCTAGCACCCACTAGAAGGAAGCACCAACTCCCTAAATATTTCAGCACCAACTGGATTTATACAAGCACCAACTTATATATAGAAAACTCTATGTTTTCTCGAGCACCACCCTGCCACCCTATTTTTCTAGGCACAACTAGATGGAAGATACAACTTCCAATATTCAAGCACCAACTTGAATATCAGAGGACCACAGTCCTCCCTAGCACCACTGTTCCTCCCTGATTATGCATAATTGATTAAAAAACAAACAATACAGGTATTTCAACTCTTACCCCTTCTTCATTGTTCTGCAATTCTTATCTGGCTCAAATTTTTTTATGCAGTTCTACTATGCTACATGTTATTCTGCTATTCTTCTCTTGCTTATGTCTATTCGATGACTATTACTCATCTCTGAGTTTTATCTCATGCTCTGCATTATTTCATTTTACCCTTCTTACAGTTCACCTCATTATTTCGGTTAAAACAACCCACCTTACACAGTCACTGCATCTCTCCTTTTATAATCACCAGCCTCATCAGTTTCAACTCAAATCTGCTTGGGCAAAGACAAAAATGTCTCAGCAACTGAATCTCCAATTGATCAAGAACCATGATTTGATTTTGCTAACTGAATCGTAACTGATCAACTAATCTATGAAGTGCAATAGTAGCCCTCTGATCATATTCTTGATTAACCTGCACCGTTGGATTAACAATGATGGATCTTGTGCTTACTCCATATGCCCACTGGTTGTGACCATGGGCCTAATCAGAATGCCTTTCGCATTTCATATTTCAGCAATCCTATGTCGAAGGGTCTCAACACTCCAAGTTGTGATCGCCAAAAAAGAGATTAGCTCTACTAGCTCCACCTTCTTATATGATCACCAGTGATGACCACAACCTACACACAAAGGCATTTTTGCGATCTTCGAAAAGGGGCTTAGCTCCACTAGCTCCTCCCTCTCACATGACCACTGGTGGTGACCTGGCTCTTATCCACAAAGTGCTTCGTAGTTCAAAAACTTAGGAATCATGTGGTGAAGAATCTCAACTCTTCATGTTTCGATTGCCGAAATGGAGCTTAGCTCTGCTAGCTCCTTCCCCTTATGTGACCACCAACGGTGACCACAGGATACGCCAAAAGGTGCTTCATGATTTCACATTTCAACATTCTTGTCGTGAGTGTCCTTGACACCTCAAACTCTCAGTATCTGAAACTCTGAAATGGATTCAGATCAATGATCCACAATCTTGATGATTCGATGGTCCATATCTTTTCATGATCTCGCATATCGCTAGTTACTGTCGTGAGTTTCTTCCTTGACTTCTCCAACTCTCGGTATCCGAAACTCTTAAATGGAACCTTTGTTGTGCTCTGATCTATCGCCACGTGTCCCTCTTGGATCAACAATCTATATCTTATCGTGATTTCACATATCATGAGTTGAAAGGTTAGAGCACTGCCTTCCTTTGACTTTCCATTCAATGAAATGTTAATCCCTCGTCACGTGTACTCCTCGACGATGGAAGGCCCTCCTACTTTCAAGACTTTGTTAGCCTTCTTCATCTTGTACTTAAAGATTGTGCTCCTTCTTCTGCATCCAACGATGGTTAGTCCTCACGCTCAAATCAAACATCTGAGATTTGTTCTCCTCTTTTTCACATTCCTCCTATATGTATTTAGATCTGATGGTCATAGGGAATTCGAGATGGGTGATCCAATGATCATTTTTTCTCCTCATTGTTGATCTTACCATTTCCATGCCATGCGTTCCTCCTATCTGTATTCAGATCTGATGGTCATCGGGAATTCGGGATGGGTTATCCAACAATCACTGTTTCTCCTCACTGTTGATCTTGCCATTTCCATGCCATCATCACTTTGCTAAATGTGATGATCTTTGCCATCAATGATAAAACATGCATACTCTACCTCTGTCTGAAAACATGCCAACATAGTTTTCTTCAAGACTCCGGGCTTTGTGAGTTTCATATTCCTCGCTCCCATCTTCATCTAGAGTGTTTTCTCTTGGAGTTAGTAGATCCCTATCATGTGTCCTCCACCAGATCGATGATCTTTGCTCACTTCGGAGCTCTAGATATACATGCAAAATACCCCCGAGCTCTGAAGTGACAAAGTACATGGAAGTCGTTAGTTCAGACATGTGGCACTCTCATCAGTCATGACACCTGGAATCCAGCTGGCACCAACACGTGTCATCTCTCTTTTCATGAAACGTCATTATAGTGACTTAAGGCCACCACATTAGATCATCCTCCAGGAAGTGTTCTTGTTCAAGCGCCAAAATTAGCACCATCTCCCAGTGCGGTTAGAATGATCCTAAATTTGGCAGGCAAATAAAATTTAGTTGTGGCGCTAAATTCAATAGGAGCGCCCAAATTGCAGATCATGACCAGGTCAATGACCATGTTTCATTGTGGGGATGCAACATGCTCGAATGATAAAATTCTTTAGCGGTCCTAGAATTGAAACCGTGGTATAGTAAAAGAGCTACATGGTAGAAGGTGGTGGATTGCGGGCTCAAAAGCAGTGTGGGTACAAACTGCCTTCGATGGCCCCGCAATCACTTGGTTATAAATGCCAAATCCAAGAGCAACACATGGCATTCCCCTAGGCATTAAGCCTCATCCCGATCCCAATGAAGGATCAGTTAATGAAAAAGGAGTGGTGGTTAAAAACTCAACTCACTCCATAAATAGAAGGCATGGAGGATCTGACTGTGGAGACATAATTGTTAGCCTGAGGTACCCCTATGGACGGTTTTCCTGCATGCCCATGATGAGATGAATTTGTGTCTGATATGAGGATACATGCACAATTTGACAGAAGAATGTGCAGATGAAAGCATTGAATGAGATAGACAGGTCACACTCCTGATAGTTGTGGAATGATTTGATTATAAATAGATCAGTTTGTATTTTGACTGAGAGAGGTGTTCTTGATAGGCTAGAGAGTCGAGTGAGTTTCAGGAGTAGAGCTCTATAATTTTTCATTTTGTATTCCTGAGGGCTTGGATTGTAAATATATATTATCGAATATTCCTTTGAATCATTTTTATTAGACCATCTTCTTATTTTACATGCTATTTTGTTTTCCTTCTTGTCTGAATGTAATATCTCTGATTTATGGATTCCTGAGGCGATGGATTTTCTATTTCTATCATGCCCATCTTTCATGGTTCGTCAGATGTTCTCTGTTTTACTTCTTGTCTGAATGTAATCTCTCTAATTTATGGATTCCTGAGGCGATGGAGATTTTGTTGCTATCATGCCCATCTTTCATGGTTCGTCATATGTTCTTTGTTTTCCTTCTTGTTTGAATGTAATCTCTTTGATTTATGGAGCCCTTATGCAATGGAGGTTATGTTTCTTTCATTCCCATCCTTCATGGTTCATCATATTTTCTTTGTTTTACTTCTTGTCTGAATGTAATCTCTCTTATTTATGGATCCCTCAGGCAATGGAGGTTTTATTGCTATCATACCCATCTTTCATGGTTCGTCGTATTTTCTTTGTTGTCCTTCTTGTCTGAATGTAATCTCTTTGATTTATGGATCCCTAAGGCAATGGAGGTTCTGTTGCTATCATTCCCATATTTCATGGTTCACCGAACATTTTTTTGTCTTCTTCTCCTCATCACCACATTAATCCTTTTGTCTGATAGGTGGTTTAAATGCCTTCCTTATCCATGATACTTATGACTCCATAGCTTAATGGTCCCAAAATTATTTGCAGTTACTTCTGTTATCTTTTCTTCTTTCTACAGTCTCACTAATCCACCTTCTCAAACCATTTTAATCCTTTTAATTTTTTTTTGATGGGTACTAGGCTTATCCTCTTTCAATTAGAGGGTGACTCTCAATGCTAACATAGTGCAAGATGGATTTCCTCATTCTCTCGTTACTATGGCGGTCTTCTTCTCCTTCCTTTTAAACTTATTAAATTTTTTATGTGGGAGATTAGAAGAATTCTTTATGGGATGTTCTTGAACATGTTTCCGCCTACTCTCAAGGTGAGTGGCTTGCACACAAACTTTGTCAAGACTAGTGGGGTTAAAAAAGAGCAACATATGATGAATATAACTATGAAGTGCACCAATATACTTCATTAAAGTTTGATAAGAATTCAAAGGAATGTTCAATGCAATAGCTTTCTTCCTAAATTCTTTTGTGAAACTTTGTACAGTTTGACCTTTACTTTTCCTTAAAGTTTTCCATTACACCATTTCTTTATGTAAATACCCTAATATATAAAATTTCTTCCTTATCGTCGATTTAAATTTTGGCCATGAGGAAATAATATTACCACACTTGCTTATGTCCAAAAGATTTCTCTCCCAACATACTTGAGCAGTGCCTTCCAATTGAAGAGAATTGAGTTGCACTTTAATTTCTTCTTCATCAATATGTTGGACATGGCAATACACTTCAACCTGTCGTATCCAATTATCTAGATTTTCAGGATTAACATTTCCATTAAACATAGGTAAATAAAATTTTACATCAAACTTTAATAATGAATTCTTAAAAGAGGCTTTATGGCTAGAATGATGAGAATGCTCAGAGGAAGAAGAACTAGAATTCAAAGGTGAATACAGAGGCTCAAGAGGATCTCCTCTAGCCCCTTAATTTACCAAAGCATCATCATTTGCATCTGATTCATTTTTCTTCCCTTTCTTCTTCATCCCGTTTTTTTAATATCCATACATTCGTTCGACCATTTCTGACATGCGATGAAATACCATGTGAAAGTTTATATCCTGTTCATCACACTTTTCCTCTTCCACCATTTTATTCCTTTGAGATGCACGACCAACTTCAGGATTGAAAGTCTTAAGAGTTCCTTCTGTTGGATTACTAAGAGGGGGGTGAATCAATAATAATGTAATTATAATCCTTTTTCTCCAAATAATCCAAGTGTTATATCAATTTAGAATTATTATCCAATAATGAGCAATAAGAAATGAACAATCACACACATACACAATACACTAGTGTTTTACGTGGAAACCCAAATCGGGAGAAAACCATAAAATGCTTTATCTTATATGTCTTGAAGAATTACATTCATTGGAAGCACCAACTTCATTTTTTTTCCAGCTGCAACTGGAAGGAGGATCCAACCCCCTAGCTTCTCAGGATACAACCTTAAGGAAGTTCCAACTCCCCAATTCTCTGGCTACAACCAGAATGAGGCTACAACCCCTATGTTCTCCGGCTACAACTAGAAGGTGGATACAACCACCTGTCCTTTCCCCATCCATCTACCCTGAAGTTGAAGTAGAATGATGGAACAATTGTCACACTATCACTATGATATATACCACTGTAAACATGTACCAATAAACCTGAAACATGCATCAACCATGCATCGACCTGTACCTCAACCTATAATCAACCTGTACCATAAACAAGTGCATCAACCATGCACCAACCCATACCAAACAATATGTAATCAACCTATACCAATAATTTGGCAAGTAATCTTCAACTATGAATCATCAATATGTACCAACATCATCAACTATACACCTCATGTATGTGCCAACTCATCGACTACTTGTCTCAACCATGTACCCAACTTGTACCTCAACCAAAATCCCTCATCAATTTCATCATCCAAATATGATTTGTAACTCTATAATAGACCTGGTTTATATGATCACATACCTACAAACCTTCCTTAACTTTAACAACAAGAGACTAGCATTTTCATCAAATGTTTCTTTAGTCTCACAAGACTAGTTTTGGATTAGTCAACAAACCTAACTTGAAATAATAATAACTTTGTACCTTTAATGAATAAAGATATGAAAATGATACACGTTGTTCTTTAGTTTTTTTTATACAATTCATATAGGTCTCACTACTTGGAACCTCTCAGAAAAGGAGTTATGGAAAAAATGGCACACCTTGTTGAATTCTGGCTTATTCTAGGGAGTGACCTTGTAGAGCATGCCCCACATGGAATATTTTTTGAATTTATATGAAATTGTTAAAAAAGATACTATGGAATGGACTATAACAAACACATTTGGTCTTACTGAATTTCGATCTGTTATGAATAAGTTAAGACGATTTTACCCGAAACACTTGTTTTTGACTAGTTTCAAGACTAGCCACAAACCCTATTTTCCACAGAGTGTAACTCCAAAAATACAAAGACCCACAAGATAAAATTATTACCAAAGATATGTGGATATGTTTCCTCAATGGAATAGAAATTTCATGGTTTGAGTATTCTAGAAAAAAAGTTATTGCAAAAATGGTGAGATGACCTGAAAAAAACATACCTTAGAAAGCATCATCAAAAGAATTTATCCTTCCTTGAATTCCAGCCTTCTTTTCTTCACTTTCCTCATAAATTCAGATTAAATATCCTTTGGTTACCTCATAGACCTATAGGTATTCAATATTCTCAAGTGTGTCTTAAATGCGAGAGCCTTGCCTCTTATTTATACTCTCCAAGTAGCTTCCTTAAAAACAACTTCTAGGTCGCTTTTCCCACTTTCCTTATTTTAGGGTTAACCCACTTTTAATTTATCCATTAAATTTAATATTGAATTAATTTATATTGTATTCACTTTTAATTATAGTACACTCATCACTTCACTTCATTATTTACCTTTTAAAATATCTTAAACCACTTTGACTACTTTGAACTTTTGGGGCTTCTAGATGACACATGAGGGTCCTCCAACTTCGTAATTCCATAACTCTCAAACTGTGAGGAGTTATGTGACGTTCCACATACCATCAGAGATGGAATGACATGTATTATCCATATAGAATAGTATTACCTAAAAATACATCAAAACACATACCGTTATCCATAAAAAAAACTTGGGTCCATTACCCAAACCTGGGTTCTCGAACTTCTCATGGCCATAACTCTCTAACAGTGAGGAGTTATGTGACATTCCACATACCACCAAAAATGGAATGAAAATAACTATCCATATAGTATAGTTTCAATGAAAAATTAACTATTGTTCATCTCATTATTCCAAAAATACACATGGGTTCTCTAACCATACTTCTAGGATAACTCAATCCGCAAAGCATCTTCCCGTGAGGGATTTCACCATAAGGGGGCCACTTTGGAGTTAATCCATTTCTACTTATTATAAACCATGAAAATAAAATAATGAGCCATATTTACATCAAACAATATTGGTTCCATTACCCAACCTTTGTGCTACGGAGCTTTCTTCAAGGGTTGACATCAATGACAAACAACCTTAATCAACAATCTCCCCCTTTGGCATTGATGGCAACACTCTGATGAAATACTGAAATCATATCACACATGCTCTCCCTAGAACCATGCCTTTTTCCTCTGCCTCTGTCCTCTACATCTAATAAATCTCTCCCCCTTTGTCATTAATGGAAAAGGTATCTTTCCATCTGGGGTTTCTCCCCCTTACTGAACTGTCCTCTTATGGTGCTTCCTCATGTAAATCTAAAAACTATAAGATAAGAATTCAAAAAGAATTTGTTTTGGAGTAGAAATAAATCCAAGTCTCTGGCAAAGATATTCAAAGGATTCCTATGGAAGTGGTTTTGTGAATATGTCTGCCACTTGTTCTTTTGTGCCCACATACACAACTCTTATGTTCTTTTTTGCAACCTTCTCCCATAGAAAGTGATACTTTATTGGAATGTTCTTCCTCTTGGAGTGCATCATCGGGTTCTTCAAGATACTGATGGCACTTGTATTATCATAATATATTGGAATGGGCTCATCATAATCAACATGTATATCTGTTAGAGTTTGTTTCATCCAAAGAACTTGTGTACAACATGGTGATGCTGCAATATACTCTGCCTCAACTATAGATGAAGATACTAATGATTATTTCTTTCTTAGCCATGATACTAAAAACTCACCCAAGTAGAAAACTTCTCCACTAGTGCTTCATCGGTCATCAATACAACCTGCCCAATCTGCATCTGTGTAGGAAATAAGTGATAGATCCTTTCCTTTTGGATACCATAATCCAAACTCTTCTATTCCTTTGAGATATCTGAAAATCCTCTTCACTGCTAACACATGTGACTCCTTTGGTGCTGCTTGAAATCATGCCACCTGTCCAACTTCCTGCATTACATTTGGTCTGGATGTTGTCACATATAGTAGGTTTCCAATCATTGACCTCTATTGCCTCTGATCTGTAGACTTTGAATCATCATCTTTTCTCAACTTGCAACTGGTTTGCATGGGAGTGATAATTGGTTTGCAATCTTCCATTCCGAACCTCTTTATCATTTCTCTGATATACTTGGTTTGAGAAATAGATATTCCTTGGTTGCTTTGATGCATTTGAAGTCCAAAAAAGAAGGATAGTTCTCCAAGTAATGACATTTGAAATTCATTCTTCATATCTTTTTCAAATTTATGGCTTAACCTGTCATCATCACTACTAAAAATAATAACATCAACATAAACTTCAATTAATAAAATATTACCTTCACTTACCTTGATGTAGAGTTTGTTGTCTGCACTTCCTTTTATGAACCCTTCCTGCTGCAGATTCTTATCGAGTCTAGAGTACCATGCTCTAGGAGCTTGTTTTAGAACATACAAGGCCTTCTTTAATTTACACACATAATCTTCATTCTCTAACAACTGAAATCCTTATGGTTGTTCAATGTCAACTTCTTCTTCAATTTCCCCATTCAGAAATTCTGATTTTGTGTCCATCTGATATACTTTAACATTTTTGGAGCATGCATAGGCTAAAAGAAATCAGATTGCTTTCATTATAACAACTGGAGAAAATGTCTCTTCAAAGTCAATTCCTTTAATCTGTGCATATCCTTTACATACCAATCTAGCTTTGTTCCTTGTAACTTGTCCATCTTCATTTAAGTTATTCCTGAAAACCCATTTTCTGTCGATCACATTCTTATTCTTTGGTCTTGGAACCAGTTCCCAAGTGTCATTTTTCTTTATTTGATCCAATTCTTCATTCATGGCCTTATTACAAAATCCATCCTTGTCGGCTTATTCAAAACAGTTTGGTTCAATTGTAGATAAGAGTGCTAGGTGTGTTTGTTCTGGTGAACATAATTTTCTTCTAGCCTCAACTCCTACATATTTGTTTCCAATAATCTGATCTAAAGAATGATTCTTCTATACTCGTTTGCTAGGTTTATTTGGAGATACTTGCTGAACTTACTCTTTTGTTTCTGTCAGATTCTCTTCATCTTCCTCTTATACTTCATCTTCTGCTTCTTCTTCTTCAAAAAATTGTTCTATTGATTTTTTTTCTTCTTCCTTTGATTCTGGTTTTCCTGTTTCATCAATTGTTACGTTGATGCTTTCCACAACTTTGTCCAATCTTAGATTGTAACACTTGTATTCTTTCCTTGTACTTGAGTAACCAACAAGTACTCCTTTGTCCACATGAGAGTCAAACTTTCCCATTCTTCCATCTTCTCTTTTGACGCAACATTTTCTTCCAAAAACTCTGAAGTGCTTCACATTTGTTGGTCTTCCTTTCCATAGCTCGTAGGGATTTTTATCAGTGTTTTTTATGAGAATTACTCTGTTTTGAATGTGAACTGTTGTATGCACTGGCTGTGTCCAAAATATATCTATCAATTTGGAATCCATTAGCATTGTTCGAGCCGTTTCCTGTATTGTCGTATTCTTTCTTTCAACAACTCCATTTTGTTGAGGTGTCTTAGCAACAGAGAATTGCCTTTTTATTCCATGACTGTTGCAGTAGTCCATAAATTCCTTTGAAGTGAAATATCCTCCATTATCAGATCTCAAGCATTTGATTTTTGAATCCATTTCATTTTCAACCATTTCCTTGTAGATCTTGAAGTTTTCAAAAGCTTTTGACTTGTTCTCGAGAAAGAAAACTACAATCATTCTTGTATAATCATCAACTAATAACATAAAGTATCTCTCACATTTTAAGCCCTTTGTTGTAGTTGGTCCTGTTATCCCTTATATCTAGGGATAACTAGGAGATCATGTCTCGAGGCCCACATGGTCCTAGACATGGAGTACCGAGAGCGAGATTGACTTGAGTATGGCCCTGGAGGGCCCATCTTTCTTCTTTCTTCGCCAGACTTGTCCTGCTAGCAGTAGCAGTTTCCATCACCACCGGCCTGGGCTTGCATCTGAGAGGAATCTTGCTCCATGAGGTAATTGGTCCGAGGTATCATGGTATGTGTCATATTTGATTGTTATAACCTTCTTGTATATGCATTAGGTTCCTTTCATTTCTGATGACTGCTTGGATCTTACACTAATCCACTTGACCATTGTTGGGGTGATTGATTGGGTAACTTAGTAAGCCGATATTCATGGATTTTGGTTAACCATCAAGGGGGATTTGCAGAGCCGTCGTCTGCTCCCACCATCTTATCATATTTACATCTTATACCCCACTCATCCATCCCATTCCCCTAGTCTGGCCATTAGGATGACCTTTGAGGGTTACATCTTGTCTTGTGGGAAG
>JZKD02S1643472.1:622766-635199 GCA_000966675.3 Picea glauca
GGAGGTGAATATATAGAATTTCCAACATAGAAATTCTAGTCAAAAAAAGCTAGAAATAGCTAAAATAGGTGTCATAAGCTAAGGGAGACCACATAGTTCGACCTAGAAAACTAAATATACATGTCACACACTCATTAATGTCCAAAATAGTTAAGTGATGTGCATTATCTCACTTAAGCTCACTTAACTGACAAGAGAAGCAGTTCCAACTCACTTAACTGACCCGAAATAGTAGTTACTAATAATAGTAATGGCAAAAATCATTAATTAAGGAATAAATCTCTCACTCAAAGAGGAGGTTTGCATTCCCTAATAATAGATGATTTTTTGCATAGGGGAGTTGGAATAAATCATGAATAAATTGAGAAAATCAAGAATAAATTGAGAAAATCAAGAAAAATCAAGAAAATCAAGAACCGAGAGTTGAGTCTTGATCTAAAATTAGCAGTTTTCCCTAAAATCTAGGGATGAGGTGCCCTTCTTATCTATGTGGCCAAATTAGGTAAAATCAAGTTTAAATGAATGTATTAACCAATATTAATCTAGGTATAAACTAATGTAAATTAGGATTATGCTCCAACACTCTGCAACCTTCATTAATGACTGTACTTGCATAGAAATGTGTTCCCCAAAGGATGTACGGTATGCACCTCCCCCCCTAGTGGTTGGGCGGATGCAACATTTAATAATTGTTGAAAGTGTTGGTTACAATGTAGTGGCCCATGACCTATTGGTTAGGGCAGATATATTAAGGCACTTTGTGTGGGAGGAGGTCCCGGGGTCAAACCCCATGGACTCCCCTTTTTGGATTTGTATTTTTTACTTTATGTATATATAACATGACCATTCTTATAGTTTAGCGGTGGATCTACAACCATATCCAATGATTTTAAAATGTGGCTAGGTTTGGGGTGGTCTACCATATTTGGCAGACTCACCAAACCATTTTTTCCAAATTTTTTTCACGGGCTGTCATTGGGAATTTCCCACCTGCCACGGGGAAACCTCTGATTGGGCCATGTGGCAGCCTCTCACTGGTCCACATTTCCACTTTCCAATTCAACATGCCACATCATTCGTACAGAATATACAGACTCTCATGTGGCACGATTCGATTGGTAGATGTACCGGTCCAAAAATGCCAAAACTGGGTGACATGTGGTATCTTATGGTGTTTCCACGTCAGCATTACATGCGTCACCTTCCTTCTCCTGTCACATGTGTTGTATGGATGATTAAATCATTTGTATGAATGTTGAATCATCCCCTGCTGACTAGGCTAGGTTGACCAAACTTTGACTGCAAATATCTTTCAATTCGTAACTCTGTTTGATGAGGCATTTGTGTCGTTAGAAATATTGACAAGCACTCTTCACGATCATGCTATTTTCACTGAGTTTTGGGAACTTTGAATTTTTTCCCTTTCTCTGTCTGCTGAAGCCATTCTTAGCATCCTGAGTTTCCCCTATGAGTTCTAAATTGTTCTTAGCCTTCTCTGTATCCTTTTTGGATCAGTGAAGGTTGAGAAAATTGTAGGAATAATGGTATTGGGTATGGAATTTTTGTAAGCCATAATAAATAATAATTCATGCAATTGCAAGACCCAAACCAATTATTAGCAAGAAGCTCATGCTTGGAAATTATGTTTTCCTATATAAAACATATTTAACATTTATGATTGAAATTTGTTATGATGATATATCATGATTATTGTATGTTTATAATATAGATGATATGTTGGCCATGGAATATGGAAGCTCGGGAAAATGATCACTAGAAGCAAATCAAGCTCAATGATGAAGGAATACAATGAATAAAGTCCAATGGACTTGTTGTAGCTGGAGTTCTTGGAGACACAACTCTGAAAATTTATGGCTGAGTGCAATGGAGCCCTACAGAAAAATGGAACAACCTGAGGGACTGCATGATGGAGAAAAGAGTTCATTTCTTTAAGTTGTCCAGGCTAATAGGGAAGGAGATCTTTCTAGTTGGAACTGCTACTAGAAACATAAAGTTTGAAGATCATTATGCATGTTTTGGGACAGAGTGCCTATGTATGCATTTTTTCTTTTAGGATGGGGTGCCTATGTATATAAGCATTTGGTTGGACTTCCTGTATGGATTAAACACTAGAGAGCCTATCTTTGTAATATTAAGAACATTGGTATGGTGTTGTGCACTGAAGACAGTGCCAACATAAGGGGAGGGGGATGTAACACCCTTATTTTGATCCCTATGAGCTAGAATGTATTATGTAAATGTGACTTAAGATGATGAGCCGATAAAGTTGGAAAGGGGCTAGAGTACCTAGAAATGTAATACATCTATATATATATATTAAGAAAATACATCGTTGGCTGCAAGAAGGAAAAGGAAAATAGATAGGGGGATATGTTTCCATGAGATAGGGGGATAAAGGGGATAAGTCTTTTTATTATATTTTATTTACTAGTTTTGTTTTTAATTGAGAAAAGTGGTTAAGCTTCTTGGGGAGGCCATGTGGTTCAGGGTTCTTGTAATTATATAAACCCTATATGTGGGTTGTTGGGGGTTGTTTGTTGTTCATGGTTAATATTTTCATTTTGAGAATTTCTCATTTCACTCTTGCTAATTCATTTTATCTTGGGTCGAGAATGGAAATGAATGGAAAGAGGAGGAGATCCATTGTGATATGGATCTGAGAAATTAATGATCATTCTAGGTGGGAATGGATGCATGTGTGCATGAGTGGTGCAGACCTCCTACCCTTAGGTTGAGATCCATGTAGGATATTCTCTTCAACCATGACAAGAGTTAACTAAACCCTTTGTTTAAGCCTGCACAATATTTTGGGTTTCATGACTTGAGAGAATAACTAATGGTCATTCCTCTCCCTCTATGATTCCCTGACTCTGAAATTTAGCCTTTGACGAGATCGACATCTGTGAGATTCCTCTGATCCAGTGGTCCATATATTTTCAGCATTCGCAAACCAGGAGTTCATGACTCTCGACTCCAAAATCACTTGTCCCTCCAATCTCCGAATTTCGATCTACGAATTTGCACGAGATCCAATGACTCTCGTTGAATTGGATCCAATGACCACTATCTCTCCTATGCTTATGGGTGTTGAAAAGGCACTCGCCTTAACCCCCTCACTTATTTGCAAGATCCAATGGCTCATAGGTCTTCGATGCCTTTCCATGAAGTGTTTCCACCGTTTGATTCGACACTTGATAATCCCTCTCACGATTCAGAAATTAGAGTGACCAAATATTTGGCCTGCACTCCAAACTTGCGACCCCTGAATTCACAAAATGATCTAACGGATCAAACTGACCATGATCAAAGGTTCACGTTTATTTTTGATATCAAGGTGGTGGGTTCATCTGACTTCTAACCACCTTACAACTTCTCTAGATCCTACAGTCCTCATGATTTCGCGAGTTCTCCATGGAGAATTCTAACCGCCTGATTCACTTCTCAATGACTTCTTCCCAAACGACTCGGTGTTCTCCTTCCTAAACTTGACTTCTATGAGATGATTTTGACATTCATCTCCCTTTGACCACTTCAAAGATTAAATCCCTCCTCAGCTTTCGCTTGTAAACTCAAGCTTCCAAAAGCATCCCTGCACGCGCTCCTTGCATAAAACTTTCAAATAACCTCTGGTTATTTGAGTCTTCGTCGCTGTGCACTCTTTGCAATAGTAGTCTCTCAATCTTCCTCCTGTATTTGTAAAATACAAGACTTCACTCGGCCTGCACACACCTTGCATGGCTCTTGTGTTTGTATAAATGCAATCTGAATCTCTTCTGAGAGTTATAAGATGAAACTCAGAGTCTGGTCGATGCACTCCTTACAGACCCTCCACTACACTCTTTGCAGGAGTTCTCAGAAAGAGAAACAATTGAAACTCATTCTTCCCTTACACGAAATCCAAACATTCAACATAGAATTCCAGAACCTACAAACATACATAGCATTGAAAGAAATGCATACAGAGAATACAAACAAGCCTGCAACATACCATTTAACAGGTGGTTCCAACAACCATAGAAAACACATAGATTGGAATCAAAGCTTTCTTCTATTAATTTTAGTGCTCCTGTACATGGTAAATATCAACAGCTAAAAATGCATAAAATTCTCTGTTCTTCTCGATTCTCTTCTACAGCTCTACAACTTATGAATTCTGAAATATGTTACAATGATACAAGGGTTGAGGGTGTCTATCATCTGTTTTCCCTCCTACGCTTCTAAAATGTCTAATCTAACATTCATATGTACCTACTTGCATTAAACAAACATAAATGTCTATTACATCTGACGGATAGGAACATACGCTCTAAAATCAGTTTAGATCTATAGATATAAATGCAACTGCACTTTCTTCCTATCTATTACTTTAATGCTTCATATTTCAAAATTCAAAACGTTTTCATAAAAAACGTGCTCAAATTACATCTGCGCGTCCAGCTGTCTCTTTGTCTTTCTACGATGCTCCTGCATCATACTCCCTCGCTTGAAAATTTTCATGAACTCCTGTTCATGAGATCTTGCATGGTCTGTCCATGCTTTTGAATTGTTGCTTCATCTTCCCAACTGGCATCTTCAACTAGATGTCCTTTCCACTTGACAAAGTATTCAAAATACTCTTTTCTTTTGGTCTTTCTACTAATCCTCTTGTCAATTATGCTTTCCATCTGTGGATTTTCAGCTACAGGAATTTGTTTTGTCCATTTAATTTCTTTCTGTTCATCCTCTGCTCCTACTTCTTCAGCTTTTTAAGGGTACAAATCCACGACATTGAATATCAGTGATATTCCTACCCCATCGGGTAATTCAATCTCATATGCATTTACCCCAAATTTCCTTATTACTTTGCACAGTCCAATCTTTTTCATCTTCAGCTTGTTATACATTCCCCTTGGGAACCTCTCCTTCCTCAAATGTGCAAGAATCAAATCACCAAATTCAAATTGAATTTATCACCTGTGTTGATCTGCTCTATGCTTGTACTCTTAACTTGAACTCTGCAATCGCTCCTTAATTCTACTGTGAAGCTCCTTCATTCCTTCTACAAAGTCCTCTGCACTAGCACTCCTGAATTCAGCTTGTTCTGCATCTTTCAATTCAGAAACTCCCCTTGGTTGCATTCCATATACAATTTGGAATGGAATCTTCCTGGTGCTTATATTGAGTGTATCATTGTAAGAAAATTCTACCCGTGGCAGAATGTGATCCCATTGACTGTGGTGTTTAGTCACTAAGATCGTTAAAAAATCTCCCAAGCTCTTGTTCACGACCTCTGTCTGTCCATCCGTCTGAGAATGATATGCTGAGCTAAAAGAAAAAAAATTCCCCAACTTCTTCCATAAGGTCCTCCAAAAATGTCCTACAAACTTGGTATCTCGATCAGAAATGATACTCCTTGGCAAGCCGTGAAGTCTGGCGACTTCCTTGAAAAACAGGTTCACAATATGAGTTGCGTCTCTGGTTTTCTAGCATGGTATGAAATGTGCCATCTTTGAAAATATATCGACTACCACAAATATTGAATCATATCCCCTTTGTATCCTTGGTAGTACTAATATGAAATCTATGCTCATTGCATCCCATGACCTTTTAGGTATGGGTAAAGGTTGATATAATCATGCGTTCTACCTTTTTCCCTTCGTGTGCTCGCAAATTCTACATCTATCCACGAATTTCTTAACATCTGTTCTCATCCCTGGCCAATAATATGAGCTATTCAACTTTGAGAATTTTTTTTCATGACCGAAGTGTCCGACCAATCCTCCACTATGCTTTTCCTTTAGCAAATTCTCCCTCATGGAGCATTTCGGAATACATAGTTGATTGTCCATGAATAATAATCCATCCTGGATCATGTACTCGGTCCATTGGCTCCTGTCTCTGAGAATTGGATTCTTAGACACCTCATATGCCTCTTTAAAATCTGGATCATCCCTGTACATTTCTTTGAGGTTATCAAAACCCAAAGTCTTGACTCTGAATTCCTACATAAGAAAATATTTCCTGCTCAAAGCGTCAACAACTTTGTTAGCAGTTCTAGAAATATGCTTAATCACAAAAGTAAAATTATGCATGTATTCAACCCATTTAGCATGTTTTTGGTTCAACTTCTCCTATCGAGTCACGAATTGAAAAGCGTGATTATCGTTGTACAAAACAAAATCCTTGGGAACCAAATAGTGTCTCCATTTCTTCAACTCTTGTATGACTGCGTAGAATTCTTTGTCATACATGGAGTACTTAATCTTTAATTCATTCATTTTTTCACTGAAATACATGATCGGCCTGTTTTCTTGGCTCAAGACCACTCCAATTTCAAATCCACTCGCATCATACCTGACCTGGAATGTCTTGCTAAAATATGGAAAAACCAGAATTGGTTTCTCAGTGATCTTCTTCTTCAGCAAGTTGAAGCTCTTCTCCGCTTCCTCTGTCCAGTGAAAATATTTATGTCTTTTCTTCACCGTATCCATCATTGGTGTGCTAATTCCACTAAATTTTTGGATGAATTTCATGTAGAAGCTATCCAAACCATGGAAGCTTCAAACTTCAAACACGATCTTCGACGATGGCCAATCCTTAATTTCTTTTATCTTCTCCGGATCCATTTTCAATTCATTTGCAGAGATAAAAAAACCCAAATAAACGAGTTATGTCCTCATAAATGATGATTTCTTCATATTGATCAACAATTTCTCTTGTTGTAACCTTCTCATCAATGTAGTTAAATTCTTTAAGTGTTCTACTTCTGTTTTGTTGAAAATTAATATATCATCAAGATATGCAATGACAAATTTCCCAATTAAATCCTTCAGGACTTCGTTCATCAACCTCATGAAAGTACTGGGCACATTCATTAATCCAAAGGGCATGGAAAGCCATTCAGATAGCCCTTCATTCATCTTGAGTGTTGTCTTCCATTCATCACCTTCCCTCATTCTAATTTGATGATATTCGCTTTTCAAATCAATCTTTGAAAAAAACTTTTCTCCACTCAAGCAATCCATCAAGTTGTCCATCCTTGGCAATGGGAACCTGTACCTGATGGTAATTTTGTTGATTTCTCTTGATTTTGTACACATTCTCCAACCACCGTCCTTTCATGGCCTGAGCATTGTCGGAACAGTGCATGGACTCAAGCTCTCCCAAATCAATCCTTTGTCCATCAAGTCCTGGACATGTCTCTTAACTTCTTCATTCTCCTGTGGCACAACCTATAAGCTACTTTGTTTGGAAAATTGGCTCCAATTATAAGATCGATATGATGGCTTATACTCCTGATAGGTGTCAACGTACAAGGTAGTTCATCCACTACTATATCAACAAATTTTTTCGGCAACTCCTGGATGTCTTCTAGTAAATCATCTATTCTCGTATTGGTTAAAACAATTTTTGGCTTCCTGACCACAATAAATTGTATTTCTTCCTTCTTCTTAAACTCATTAAGAATTTCCTTCCCACTCATGAGAAGTACAATGTTTCTCATCTCTATTTTCACCTCTTTATCCTTAATCGGTAGTAACATGTGCATCCTACTGCTTTTCTCCAGGGTGTATGTGTTCTTTCTCCCATCATGAACCAAATTCCTGTCATATTTCCATGGTCTACCCAGCAATAGATGAAAAACATCCATGGGAATAACATCACATAATATCTCATCTTTATATCCTCCTATTTTAAATTTGACTAAACACTATTTAGTGACATTTACATGATGTCCTTTTTGCAGCCACGAAACTCTGTATGGGATTGGATGTGCAACAGTGTCCAACTCCAGGTTTTCTACCATCTATATAGATACGATATTATCTATGCTACCGATGTCCACTATGACCTTGCATACCCTGTCTTTGGTTTTGCAAGAAGTCCGAAACAGAATGTTTCTTTGGGCTGGGTTCTTTGGCTCCTTCTCTGGTTTCAAGAGAACTTTCCTCATCATTAAGGATCTTCTACCCTCTCAACATCTTCTTCCTCAACATTCGGTCCTTGAGCTTCGACAATGTAAGTTTCACCACCATATTTCTTCCTATCTGGACACTCATAAGACTTATGTCTGATTTTCATGCAGATAAAGCATTTCACTTCACCTCCTATGCCTCTTCCTCTTCCTTTGGTTCAAGGAAAAGTGTTTCTATCAGCATACTACCTTCTTGTGAGCTTCCTCCTCTCTCAGGTTGATTTTGAGGTTTCTTCTCCGCTTCCTTAGGTCTCTAAGTTATGTCCTGGGCAATCATCTTGCCTCTGCTTTGAATTCTGCCTCGGCCTCTTTGACCTTTTTTTCGACTCAACTTCTCTTCATCTTTCAGAGCCATATAATAAGCATCTTCTATAGTTTAGATGGTCATCATGCTCATCTAATCTTGAATGTCATATAGCAGACCATTCATGTACCTAAAAAAATTTTCATCATCACTCTCCCGATGACCTACTCTGATGTTTATCTTGTAGAATTCTTTAGTGTATTCTTTCACTGACATCAGCTTCTGTCTCAAATTCTGCATCCTCCAAAACTAGATTGATTTGATAATCCCTAGGTATAAACTTGGCTTTCATTTTTGCAACCATTATATCCCAGCTTTTGATTTTTTGTTTTCCTTTGCAGCGTCTGTTAGCCTACAGTTCATCCCACCACAATGTTGCATGCCCTTTAAGTCTGGTAACAACATGTTTGACTTTCTTGTCTTCTTCAACATCCTCATAGTTGAAGTACTTGTACAGAGCTCTAATCCAATCTAGAAGCTCTTCAACATCTAAGTTTCCCTCATACATGGGAATGTCCATTTTTTCTCTGGAACCTATCCTTACAACAACCCTGAATAGGCGTTCTTCTACAGCATCTTCAGCCAAAACTTCTTCTTCTCCAGCTCCAGCTTCATTTTTAGTTTCATCTTCGTTGATATCCCCAGTATCAACTATGCACCTTTATTCTATCTCCATAGCATCAAGACTGGCATGTAATTCATGCATTTCTCTTTCCACTGTTGGATCAGGAATTTGCCTGTCTCTTCTTCTTGGTGGAATGGTTGTAAACTTCCTCCTTCTTCTCTCTACTATAGAAAGAAAAGATTTGGTTATGTGCTTTGATACCACAACTGGTGCAGACCTCTTGCCCTCAGGCTGAGATCTGTGTAGGATCTTCTCTTCAGCCATGAAAAGAGTTAACTAAACCCTTTGTTTAAGCCATCAAAGGATTTTGGGTTTCACAACTTGAGAGAATAGCTAATGGTCGTTCCTCTCCCTCTATGATTCCCCAACTCCAAAAATTTGCACGAGATCCAACGACTCTCATTGAATTGGATCCAACGACCACTATCTCTCCTACGATTATGGGTGTTGAAAAGGGATTCGCCTTAACCCCCTCACTTCTTTGCAATATCCAATGGCTCATGGGTCTTTGATGCCTTTCCATGAAGTGTTTCCACCATTTGATTCCACACTTGACAATCCCTCTCATGATTCGAGAATTAGAGTGACCAAAGATTTGGCCTGCACTCCAAACTTGTGACCCCCGAATTCACAAAATGATCTAACAGCTCAAACCGACCATGATCAATGGTCCACATTGATTCTTGATATTAGGGTGGTGGGTTAATTTGACTTCTAACCACCTTATAGCTCCTCTGGATCCTACGGTCCTCGTCATATCGTGAGTTCTCCATGGAGAATTCTGACCACCCGATTCACTTCTCAATGACTTCTACCCAAACGACTCGGTGTTCTCCTTCCTGAACTTGACTTCTATGAGACGATTTCAAACTTTGTCTCCCTTTGACCACTTCAAAGGTTAAATCCCTCCTGAGCTTTTGCTTGTAAACTCAATCTCCCAAAAGGATCCCTGCACGCACTCCTTGCATAAAACTTTCAAATAAACTTTGGTTATTTAAGTCTTCGACCCTGTGCACTCTTTGCAATAGTAGTCTCTCAATCTTCATCCTGGATTTGTAAAATCTAAGACTTCACTCAGCCTGTGAACACCTTGCACGGATCTTGTGTCTGTAAAAATGCAATCTGAATCTCTTCTGAGAGTTTTGAGATGAAACTCGGAGTCTGGTCGATGCACTTCTTGCAGACCCTCCACTACACTCTTTGCAGGAGTTCTTAGAAAGAGAAAAAATTGAAACTCATTCTTCCCTTACCCAGAATTCAAACATTCAACATAGAATTCTAGAACCTACAAACATACATAGCATTGAAAGAAATGCATACAAAGAATACAAACAAGCCTACAACATACCATTTAACAGGTGGTTCCAACAACCATAACAAACACAGATTTGGAATCAAAGATTTCTTCTATTAATTTCAGTGCTCCTGTACATGGTAAATATCAACAGCTAAAAATGCATAAAATTTTGTGTTCTCCTATATTCTCTTATGCAGCTCTACATCTTATGAATTCTAAAATATGTTACAATGATACAAGGGTTGAGGGTGTCTATCATCCGTTTTCCCTCCTACGCTTCTAAACTATCTAATATAACATTCATATCTACCTACTTGCATTAAACAAACATAAATGTCTATTACATCCAGCGGATAGGAACATACACTCTAAAATCAGTTTAGATATGTAGATATAAATGCAATTGCACTTTCTTCCTATCTATTACATTAATGTTTTAGATTTCAAAATTCAAAATGTTTTCATAAAAACGTGCTCAAATTACATATGTGCTTCCAACTATCTCTTTGGCTTTCTACAATGCTCCTGCATCAATGAGATTGATGGTAGTTCTGAAAGAGCTATCACAACTGAGAATCCTTTGAGTTTCTAGCATGGATATTTCTTGACCAGTAGCACTAGATCCATGGAAAGAAATGGAACAACCTAAGGTACTGCATGGCAGAGAAAGGGGGTAATTTCTTTGGGTTGTGCAAGCTGAAGGGGAAAAGATATGGAAATTAGGATTGTTGTGTGGTTGGGAAAACCTGAGAGATAATTAGTCAATTGTCATGTGTTTTATATTTGGCCTAGGACACATCCTTGTGGATTCATAACCATGTCTTGGAGATGAATTGCTATTGATAATTGGAAAAACAATGTATATGGTTGGGAGGAACATCCTTGGTCTGCATCCAATTGGTGATGGTTTAATTAAAGATAAGTGATCTTGTATTTTTTGCATAATTTATATTCTGTTGTCTATATTTATCTCTGAGATGTATTTCATGTGCATGCTTGCTGGCTTTTGTTGTGCATGGAACATTTTTCATTTATCTTATGTTGTAGCATGAATATTGATTGTTTCATGTGTGGTTATTGAATTATTTCATGCTTTATTTTGAATTAATTATTTCCAAAATTCTAGATTAGTTTAAAAGTGATTTTTTTTACATAGAATTCCCAGCATGTGGGTGGTTGGGTATGTTACACAACATAGCTTGATTTAACATGGTTCAGGCCATTTCTTGTACAATCGTGTTTTTCCTTTCAACCACTCCATTTTTTTGTGGATTTATTTCAACTAAGAAGTGTCTTGTTATTCCATGATCTTCACAGAATTCATAAAAATCATCTAATGTGAATTCTCCTCCATTATCTTATCTTAGGCATTTAATTTTTAGGTCTGTTTCATTTTCAACCAATGCTTTGAATTCTTTAAACTTCCCAGAGGATTATTATTTATTCTTATGAAAGGTTTCCCAAGTAATTCTTGTATAATCATCAATGAGAAACATGAATTAATGATCACTTTGAAAACATTGTGATTTCATTGGCCCACATAGATCAATGTGGATGATTTGCAATGGTCTTGATGTTGAATGTTCCTTGGTTCTAAATTTAACTCTTGTTAGCTTCCCATGTTGACAATGTTTACAAATTGGGTTTGAGGGCTTGATGACTTTTTCCATACCTCTTACTTCCTGGTTGTTACTAACCTTAACCAAGTTTTCAAAAATCAAATGTCTGATTCTCTTATGCCATAACCAACATTCATCTGTCTTTCCCATACAACATACTTCTCTTCCAATTTTATTTGTAATGTATAAATTATTTGGATTTATAATTGTTGTTTCCACCAATCTTCTAGTTTATTCTTACTTGTTAAACATTCTTGGGAATTAAAAAGGAGTGTGTATCCTTAGTCACACATATATCTGACACTTAGAAGCTCATGCTTCATATATTCAACCAGAAGAACATTTTTTTTGTGGCATTCTCACTTCCAAGGGTGACTTTACGTTTCCCAATTATATTGGTAGATTTATTATATCCAAATGAGGCACTTCCTCCCTTATCTTTCTTTAGATTAAGGAATTTGTTTTGATCACCAGTCATATTTTTTGTGCATCCATTTTCAATGTACCAATAGCTTTCTTCATCTTGAGCATGCATTACTAAATCACATTCTTCTTGAGAACCCTTCTCTTGTTTATTTTTCCATACTTTGGTGGTATTGTTGATAGAAATATA
>JZKD02S1643472.1:645043-661611 GCA_000966675.3 Picea glauca
GGAGTAAGACAACAAACAAACCTTCTTCCGAAAACACTATGACTTTGCCCCCAAAGCAATCTAAACCAGCTAAGACTAAACAGAGTCATGTAAACCCCAACTTAGATTATGATTTAGTTGAAGATCTTAAAAAGTTAAGGGATCACATTTTTGTTTATCAGTTATTAAAATTTCCATTTCTGCTACAAAAAATGTTACGGAACATCGCAGAGAATAGCAAAAAAGGTAATTCAAACAAGGTTGTTCAGAAAAAAGTTCCTCATAAGACTTCCGCGAAGAGTAATCTTGATCCTCATGATAAAGGAAGCCTTCCTATAAATAATGTAACAAATGTAGATAAATTAGCTTTAGAAACTGTGAGTAAAAAGCCACAAACTACCACCCTTAGTACTCGCATAAATGTACCTCCATTTTTGTTAACTTTCGAAATCTTTAATAGAAACGTGCATAATTGTATGGTAGACTTAGGAGCATCATCAAATGTGATGCCATGGTCTGTATGTTAGAATATTAACGTTGAAGTTGAACCATCCACTTTAAAAATCATCCAAATTGATCGAACTAGTGTAAAATTCATAGGCAAATTAAGGAATGTGCTTATAAGATTATCGTCTAACCCCAAGGTTCATCAGGTTATTGATATTATTGTTGTGGATATTCTAGAAGTGTATGGTCTATTTTTAAGCAGGGATTGGTTGAAGAAACTACATGGCTATTTCGCGACAGATTGGTCTCACCTGTGGCTTCCAGAGAACGACAAGCCCAACAAAATCAAGGTAAATCGTGAACGCTACCTTAGGTTCATGGTCACAGATTTAAATGATCCCAATGAGCCATTTACAACTTCTGCCGATTCACCTGAAATACAAGGGATGGATAGTTTTTTCATCAATTTCATGGTCGAGACTTCAGCTATCACCAAACCAGAACAACAGTCTGAGATTGTAGCATATGTGCAGCCAGCAGCTTCTACATAATGGTCTCATGCACCCGATAAAAATCAAATTTGGTCTCTTTATTTTGATGGGTCAAAGTCCAAAGAAAGAGCTGGTGCAGGCTGCGTTATTATTGATCTGGTAGGTAAAAAAACCTTGATTGCATGTAGGTTAGAATTTGAATGTACTAATAACACAACAAAATATGAGGCTTTACTGCAGGGCCTCAAAAAATCTTTAGATATGAACATTCAAAATTTGGTTGTCTTTGGCGATTCCGAAATCGTGGTTAGATAGGTAAGAGATTCTATCCACTGTCTATCTCCGCATCTTAAAAGCTACCAATCCGAGGTATGGAATTTAATGAATACATTTTCTGCTTTCAATATAAATTCTATTCCTAGATTGAATAAATCTGAATATGATCTATTAGCTAACGTATCTTCCAAACTCTTTCCTGCATAAGGCTTGTCCCCGTATGCATTCTTCGTCAAACTGTTGTTCAGGCCATCCGTTCCCAACAATATCACGAATTGGAGAGTCTTCGATGACGATCATCATATTATTAGCTTCTTGCATATGGAAGAAACTTTTCAAGGCATGGTGATCGATGAATGCACTCATGACGACAATTTGTGCTATTTCATGGTAATACCAGATCCAAGAACTCCTGAACCTTCATCGGACATGGTAAATTCGATCCCTAAATCTGTAGTTAGATTAGAGAAATTTTATGATCTTCAAGATAAATTCAAAAAATCGGTCAACTGTAAAACCAATAGTTCCTCATTATCATATGAAAAAGTAAACTTAGGAACTAATGAAAATCTGCAGTGCATTAATTTAGGGGTGGGGTGTTCTGAACAAGAAAAAGCCGCATTCATTAAATTGTTTAAAGAATTTAAAGATGTTTTTGCATGGACGTATGATGACCTTAAAACTTTCGACCCTAACATTATACAACACTTCATTCCTATGAAACCCCAAACCTTGCCCTTTCAACAAAAATTAAGAAAAATGCACCCTAAGCTTGAACCGACTGTCAAAAAAGAATTAAATAAATTCCTAAATGCTAAGATAATTTTCCCAGTTAGGCACACTCAATGGGTTTCTAACCTTGTCCCTGTCCAAAAGAAAAGTGGGGAAATCCGACTATGCGTTGATTTCCGAAACCTTAATAGAGAGTCTGATAAAGACAACTACCCTGTCCCACCCATGGAACAGATCCTTCAATAGGTATCTAGTTCTGAGAGGCTATCTTTATTGGATGGTTTCTCAGGGTACAACCAAGTCCTGATGTCTCTTCCAGACCAACTTAAAACTACCTTCTACACTCCATGGGGCACCTATGGTTATCGAAAAATGCCCTTTGGATTGATTAATGTCGATGCCACATTCCAGAGAGTGATGGACATATCTTTCCGAGGCTTAATCAAGCAATCTATCGTAGTTTACTTAGATTATGTTACTGTATTTTCTAAAAACAAAAACCGATCATCTAACTCATTTAAGAGTTGTTCTACAGCGATGTCGTAAATACGACATTTCCTTGAACCCCCAAAAATCTATCTTCATAGTAGAACAAGGTAAACTCTTAGGATTTATTGTGTCAAGCAAAGGGATGATTATCGACCCCAAAAGGACTCAATTCATCTCGAAAATCCCCCCTCCTACATCCAAAAAGTGTATGCAGTCTTTCTTAGGCCAGATAAACTTCGTTAGGAGATTCATCCCCAGTTTCTCCGAGATGGTCATACCTTTACAAAACCTAATTAAGAAAGACACACAATATCATTGGGGACCCTTATAAAATCAAGCTTTTAATGCAATAAAAAATTCCATAATAGATGCTCCTTCTATCATGAGCCCCGACTTTTCGCAAGATTTCATACTCTACACATTTGCTTTTGACCATTCCTACGCTGCAGTCCTAACTCAAAAGAACACTGAAAACAATGAAGTACCCATTTCCTTTATGAGCTCTTATTTCAAAGGCACGGAACTAAATTACCCAGCAGTAGATCAGCAAGCCTACGTTATTTTCAAAGCAATTAAACACTTCCGGTCTTATCTTTTGAAATCTAGGACTAAAGTTATTGTCCCTTACCCAGCCATCAGGAACCTGCTAATCCAGAAACAACTAGGTGAAAAGAGGGTGAACTGGGTTACTTCCTTACAAGAGTATTACATAGAAATTACCCCAGCTCAGATAGTGAGAGGCCAAGGTTTATGCAAGTTAGTTGTTGATTCAACAGCAGGGCAACAAGAAGAAAATGATAGGCCAAACCTAGGATAGCACAATCAAAATGCAATCTGTTGTGCACAAAACTCTGTCAGTCCATGGCATGATGATATAAAATTCTGTCTTGAACATGGGTTAGCCCCCTGTCACCTGGATCCCACTAAAATAAGAGTGTTAAGATTAAAGTATGCCTCCTTTTATTTGGTTAATGGTATTCTGTTTTTTCAAAATTTTGATGGCGTACTAATGCGCTATATTGAGAAAGACAAAGTAGAAAAAGTCTTACTAAAGTTGCATGCAGGAGAAGCTGGTGGGAATTTTGGTGGAGACACCACCACCCATAAAGTTTAGAGAGTTGTTTATTACTGGCCCACACTTTTTAGAGACGCCCATGCCTTGTGCCGCAAGTGTATTATTTGTCAAAAAGCATCAGGGCGGTTACAGAAACCAGCCTTTCCTTTACAACCTGTTTTAGTAGACTCTCCTTTTCAGCAGTGGGACCTTGATATTATAGGTCCAATCAATCCACCATCCTCACAACAACATAAGTTTATCATAACAGCCATAGATTATTTCACCAGGTGTTCTGAAGCTGCCGCATTAAGAACTGTGAATACTAGTCAGGTAATTTCCTTTTTAAATTTGAATATTATCACTCATTTTGGTATCCCTAACTGTTTAGTATTCGATAATGCTTCTTATTTTTTATCTCTTTAGATGAGTGAGTTCGCTTTAGAAAATGGAATTAAATTGAAGTATTCTGCTAGCTATTACCCCCAAGGCAATGGATTAGCAGAATCAACAACTAAGAATCTGATTAAAATTATCAAGAGAATGGTATCTGAGAATAAAAAAAACTGGCATAATGCACCGTTAAACACAATCTGGGCTGACAGGGTAACACCAAAAACTGTTGTAGGTAACTCTCCCTTCTTTCTCGTTTATGGCAGAGAAGCAATGCTGCCACCACATATCCTTCTTCCCTCACTACAACTATCATAGAAAATACAAGAGAAAGACTGTCCCCCTTTGGAAAACTAAATTGATGCCTTAATGAAGCTGGAAGAGGTAAGAGCCCAAGCTAAACGTAATTTAGATCAACATCAACTAGTGGTCAAAAGCTGGTTTGATTCTAACTCTTCCTTTGATAGGAACTTCGAAGTAGGTGATCTTATCTTGAAATGGGACAAACCTCATGAGGGAAAGGGAGAGCACATGAAATTTCAGAACTTATGGCTTGGACCATTTTTAATTGCTGAGAAATTGGGTCCCAGCTCTTTCCGATTGCAGAATCTAGAGGGACAGCCTGACACCTATCCGGTGAATGGCCAAGCTCTGAAAAGTTTTTTCGCTT
The DNA here is from genome assembly GCA_000966675.3 of Picea glauca. Classification (NCBI taxonomy): domain Eukaryota; kingdom Viridiplantae; phylum Streptophyta; class Pinopsida; order Pinales; family Pinaceae; genus Picea; species Picea glauca. Next base: position 649,575 of record JZKD02S1643472.1, read on the forward strand.
GATGACAACCCTTTGTATACTATGTACATATTTTTCTTTTGTTTGTCTTTCTTTTACTGTTTTCGCTTTGATTTTTTTTTCCTTTGCGCTTATCAATTTTTCTTTTGGAAATACACATACCTGAATTTTGGAACTATTCAGACAAGGAAAACAAAAAATTCTTCCACTAAAATGACCGCTAAAAAATTGTGTAAACATCAATTATATACTTCTGAAATTTACATCTGTGTTGGCAAAAAACTGTTGTTTGAAAGAAGTTAACTGATTTCGATCTGCGAGTAAATCCTGTCATGATCATCTATTATCTTCTTACGCTGTCCTTGTTCCTTAAGGGAATGACTCAGAAGACGTCTCCCTGCCTTAGAAGGTTGGTTCTGTAAATAAACCATCTCTGGATCTTAATGAAGGGTAGTTCTAAAATTTTTTGTTGAGGTCTGTAAAAAATATGTTAAAATATCATAATTTTCAGCGTCACCCCGCTCAACTATATATTTAAAAAAAAAAAAACAATCATTAAAAGAGCTGTGGGAAGTGCTTGTAAACCTGTCGGGATGCTGAACAGGTCTGCTGGCAGTGGGTAAATGCATGCATGATTCCAAGACAACTTCATCGGGGTACTGAATAGGCCCGTTGGCAATGAAACAATGTCGGGTATATGAAAATTTGCAAATATGAAATCTCTTGACCTTAAAATGTCCTTTATTCTGATCTGGAACTTCTTGGCAGGATACAGATAGCAGAGTGGGTTAAATGGCAACCCTGTCGAGGCTATAGACGCCTGCTGGCAGCAGTGGCCCTGTCAACAGTATTGGAGATTTTATCTTTAATATCGTGGCTCGCTTATCTTAAGACTGTTATCAGTTTTCATCCTTTAAACACTGCTGGAATATTTGATTAATAATGATGTTTAAACAATTTTCTGGTTGTTTTTGAGTTTGAATTATTCTTGTTATCATAATCTAAATCTGTTCTTTTGGCAGAGATAACTGCTTCTACTAGTGTGTCACCATTGCTGGCAGCCATTTCACATTTTTATCCTATCCTTATAAGCTGCCTACACCAATGTTTTGGGACCCTTGATTTTCATCGCAATCTTTGAATGAAACAACACTATTATTTCGTTCATTCACACACCTGACTTTGTTCTCGTTTTCATGACTGCAAGCATGAAAAATTTGATTTTGACGTCACGTCAATGGCATTAAAATCATGACTGGATTATTATGGTCACTCTTGTCTATGTGTTCATTGCACTTCCAATTTAATTATGGTCGCATAGTTAGCAAGACACCAAAACCTTTACTCATTTGACATTTTTTTTTTTGTTAATGTGATTTCATTTTTATGAGACTGTGGTGGTATTCGAATAATTATGATCGAGTCTTTGATTCAATGGTGGTTTAACATTCTATTGCTTTTGATAAATTCAATGCTTCATAACCACGCATTAATATCGTGATTAGACCCTTAATTTGATAGTTTCATACAATGTATAAGTTTTATGGTCAAATCTTTATTTGAAACATTGATTTGATTTTAAAACTATCCAAACACTATGCTTATGCAAATATTTGGGTCGACTTACCATAGTTTTCGTTAATGGTTTGAATGGAATTACTTTTAACACATTGCAATAGTGATTTGAATCACCATATGCGTCGTCGGTTTTACATTTGGATATGACTGTTTTGCATGGGTTTATTGCCTTCCACCACCTTCGCACACTTAGGCATTAATGCCTCCCTTCTATCCCGGGTCACCTTTGTTGATTTTCAGGTAAGACTGTGAGCTATCAACCATGCATATACCCTGTCCAAACCCTTGACCGTTTACTCTACCCACTGTGTATTCTGTTCTATGGCACCTGTGGTGTGCATAGTACCAAATGGTATCCAAACTCTGTTGTTATTCGATAATGATCGTGAGGATTTGGAAAATAGTGGCTAGCTGGTGTTTATCCAAATATTTGAGGGTTTCAACCTTTCGGTTGCCCAACATTTCGCCATCACCTTCGACAGATGCAGGGCTAAGGTCGGAGACATAAAACTCGAGCTAAATGAGGAATTCCGAAGCTCAACTATAGGACTACCAGCTAAAGGCAAAGGTGGTTTAAAACTTCCAAAGTAGATGAGGTTTCGTGGCTGCTCCTATTCACATCAAGAAAGATTGTTAGCTACAATAGAGGTATGCCTCTCACTACCCTGAAACCCAGCTGGCATGATCTTTTGGCAATTGTTAAGCAGTTTGTGACCTGCGAAGGTCGTTATGGCTTGGTATTTTTGTATCATCTTTAGTTATTGATGAATTTTATAGGCTACCCTCTGAATATTCCAAATTATCTTTTGCGTAGTCTGTACAAGATGTCCAAAATATTTAAGCGTGAGAAGGCTGATAGCAGCCTTTTCCATCACTGCTTGATCAAAGTCATTATCGTTCATCATCTAAGCCTTAGTGGTGACTGTTGGCAAGACTTCCTATCAAGGAGTGGCTTTGCCACCCCCGAGTGTCTCCAAATGGACAAGGTTGTGGTTACTGAAAATCTGGTTGTGCCTACCGTGCCACCTCCTACCCTTTTACCCCCTGTAAAACCCTCAAATTGCCCCAACATGGACCTACCCGATACCATGGCAGACCCATGTGCTAAAGACAATACTAAGGCCGTCAAAAGGCCTGTGAGGAAGAAAGGCAAAGGTGATATTGCTGTCAACAGTAAGGGGAAGAAAAATGCGTGATGGATATCGAGATGTGCTCGGAACAAGCCCAAGCAGAGCATTGACCAAAAACCTATCGTCTTGAGTGAGGATTCAGACTCGGAGATCGAGCATTTCCTAGCCGAGGAATACCCCTATTCTCATGGCCTCTACTCTATGGAACCCTATGATTATGTCTCCAACTTACCGCCATGCCTCAAGAATGATCCTAACTACCCGGGAATTAAGCTTCACAATGAAACCCCTGGAAACTTGAACAAACCCTCGCCTGTAATGCCAAAGCCCGATCAATCACCATGTACCCAATGCAATTCCTGGCTTGAACGTTATTACATGGATGTCCCCCTATTGCAATCTAAGATCAAATCGTTAGAGGAACGGGTGACAGTCCTGTCAAAGGAGAACGATAGGCTACAGGCCAACGAGAAGAAACAAAAAACCATCGGTTCAATTGTCTTCATAAATGTCGAAGTAGCAACGGCCTTTGTCAATTCAAAGTTATCATGACCAAGTTGTTTTCCTACAGCACAGGTATGGTTTTTCCACATCGATTTTGTATGATTTGGTTTCGACTAGCATAACCGATTAGTTCTGTCAGCTTGAAAAGACTAAAAACAATTTTGTTTACTTCCAATTACCATAAATGATTTCGTTTTTCTATTTGAATTAGCATGAAAGATTTCATTTGGAATTAGCATAAACTATTTTTGTTTGCATCGATTTGTTTTCCTAAAATAAAATATAGCTATGATTTGGTTATGCGATTTTATTGTTCTCAGATTAGTATAAATGATTGAGTTGTTTTCGATTCTGTTTGGTTTGCGTTTGAAACAATTCTGTATGTTTGAATTAGGACATTCAATTGGGTTTGCTTTCGTTTGGTCCTGTTCGAATAGATTCAAAACAATCCTGTTGACTTTGATTTACCAGAAACGATTCTGTTTTGTTTTGATTGCATTCGATATGTACAAAAGATGTGTTTGCTAAAATCATGTAGCTATGTTTTGATTGATACGATTTTGCAAACGATTGTGTCAGCCCTGAATTACTTTGATTTATTTATTTTGGTTTGATTCTGGAATGATTCTGTACATCTGAATTAGCATAGTCGTTTGTATAATGCGATGGGTTCAAAGTTAGATTTGATACGACGCTGTTAGTTTTGATTTAAAAAAAATGATTATGTTGAGTATTGGATTGACATACTATGTCTATATTGAATTCATACCAGAGATTTGCTTGATATTCATTTAGGGTCTGTTTCATTTGAAATAGATTCAAACACGATTTCGTTTGTTCTCAATTAGCATAGAAGTTTTGGTTTGAATGATTCGTTTGGTTTCCAATTAGCAATTAAAGATTTGTTAGATAGTTTGAATATATTTTTGTTAGTTTTGGATTGATTTAAAACAATTATGTTTTCAAATTAGACCAGCTACAGACTCGTGAGATTCTGTAGCTAGTCTTAACATTTAGATTTTTGTTAATTTTATCAATAAAATAATTATCTAAACTTGTTTATTTTTGTCCACCTACAGGTACCTACGAATTTCAATGATCAATTGGGCATGTTGTGGCACTTTAGGAGATACTTTTGTGATGTAGTATTGTTTTAGGTTGTTAGCTTAAGTCAAGAATAGAGACTTGGGAGATTATCCCTAGATTTTTTGTAAACTGTTTTTGATAATTCCCACAGGGATGTTTTACCATGTGGTCTTTAAATACTTGTTATTTTTTGTAATGGACCCATCATCATGGTTGGGAGAACAGACTATGGATTTATGATGATACAAGCTTGGATGAAAGTGGATGTCTTTTAACAGCTTTAGCTTTCAATATATCAAACTTTTATTTCAAGTTTTCTTCATATCAGTTTGCAATCAATTATCGACTACTTTAACTATCGTAATTCATTGTAGGTTGATGTGATTTGGTTTATGTGTTGTCCATATCTGATCTCTCTTATTTTAAAAAAGTACAACATTTACTTTATTTCAATTTAATGAATTAAAGGTTTACCTTCTTCATTAAATGAATCATTTTGTACAAATCTTTGGACACAGATTATCTAAATGTGATGATTTGTAAATTATAAGATTGTTGTCATTTTGTTTGTCTTGTTTGTCCTGTTATTTATATTTGAAGAGCACTGCTGCTTCCTATTTACGAGAAGCTTGTGGAGAATCTGGTGCGGGTTTCCTCCCACCGAATAGCTAAATCAACTATTGTATACAGGACAAACCTGAAGCGTTACTTCATGTCAGTTTGCTATTTGTTATTTAATAGTTAATTTATTAGTGTTATTTAAGTAGTTTAAATAGATATATATAGTTCGCATTTATAGTTAGGGTTATTATTTTAATTTCTCATCTTATATAGTTTTCATTTTATTTCTTTCTCATAAAATTATAAAAATCAAAAAACAATAGCTTTGTTGTCTTAGGACAGTTTACAAGTGATTTTTGCAGGTTTTCATTTACAAATCTGTAATCTGTAAATATTGTATATTTGTGATTAAGATTTAATTCTGTTAATAAGTGAACATTTAATTTCATAAAATTATTGTTGTATAGTATAGATAATAGACTGTATATATGTATTTCAGATTTGTTTATTAGTTTTCTTTAATTATTGTTTTCATTTAAATTAGTTCCTTTAGTTAGTTTTCTTTCGTTTTCCTAGGACTTAGATCGGCTAATGGAGCCGCTAAACCCGTCAGGGTGGATCATCCCAAATGGCTTGGGTTATTTAGACAACCCCGGATCGGATCCACTTCTCCAGTTGGCGAGCATTCAATTTTGCCCGTCAACAGTATGCTGCAAAGCATCCCCGTCTTAGAGCTTATAGTAATGTTGTTCTTGATGCCCTAATATGTTTCACTGAAGTTGACTTGCAGGTAATGCCGAGGGGACAAAATATTTTGGCGGACGGATTGGCTATGTCAGCAACCACATGTAAGATTCCTTTCCGCTCGACTCACCTATACACGGTAGAGGTAAAATGCAGACCAACCGTTCCTGACAATATCATGTACTGGAAAGTGTTTGGTAATGATGATCAAATCGAAGAATTTCTGCAGTGTAAAAACAATTTTGAATGTACAAATATAGATTTAGAGAACGAAGATGAAAATGTAAATAGATCTGATTTTGAAATTGATAGTGTAAATAGCATAGATTCAGGATAATTAGGCGATGATGAGATGGAGGCCGATATCTTACATTTGAAAATTAATGTGTTGCCTAGGGGTCTAGTTCCTTTAGAGGACTTGTTTGATTTTAACGACGTAGCCAAAAAACTGAAAATTGAAGCCAATGGACAAGAGGTAGAAGACTGCAATATAGGGATCGAAGAGAAACCCAGGATGGTCAAATTGTCTAAATCATTACCCCATGAGAAAAAAATCAAATACATTGATATGTTCAAAGAATATTCAGATGTTTTTGCGTGGGGCTATGAGGATTTGAAAGCTTACAATACCAACATCATACAAAACCAGATTCCAATAAAAGAAGACCAAAAATCGTTCAGACAGAAACTTAGGAGAATAAATCCCAAGTTACTCCCTCTGATAGAAAAGGAGATTAAAAAGATGTATGATGCCAAAATCATAGTCCCATTGCGTTTTTCCAAATGGGTCTCAAATTTGGTCCTGACACGTAAGAAATCTGAGGAAATTAGGTTGTGCATTGATTTCCGAAATCTGAATAAGGTCTCCCTGAAGGACAATTACCCCTTGCCCGAAATGGACCACATCCTACAAAGGGTGGTTGGATCCAGTTGAATCTCTTTGTTGGACGGGTTCTCGGGTTATAATCAAGTCCTAGTTCACCCGGATGACCAAGACAAAACCTCTTTCACCACACCATGGGGAACTTTCATGTATGTGAAAATGCCTTTTGGTTTGATGAACGCTGGAGACACTTTCCAGAGAGTGATGGATATCGCCTTTGTGGAAGAATCGAGTAAGTTTATTGTCGTCTATTTGGATGATGTAACTGTTTTTTCCCAATCTGATGACGAACACCTGCGACACCTCAGACGAGTCTTCAAGAAATGTAGAAGGTTTGGGATTTCTTTAAATCCTAAGAAAATCCTTTTCCAATTAGAGGAAGGAAAACTTCTAGGACACATCATCTCCAAGGACGGAATCAAAATATACCCCAGCAGAATTGAGGCCATACAAAAATTAGAACACCCCAGAAACATTAAAGAATTACTGTCTTTCATCGGGAGAATAAACTTTCTATGAAGATTCATTCCCAATCTGGCAGATCTCCTCATAAACATTACAAATATGATAAAAAAGGATGTAAAAATAAAATGGAACACTGAGTCTAGACAGTCTTTCGAACAATTCAAATGAGCACTCACAGAGGCCCCTGTCTTGATCAGTCCTGATTTTACTAAGGATTTCTATCTTTTTTATTTTGCTTCCAAACATACTATAGCAATGGTATTATTACAAAAGAACAATGAAGGGTATGAACAACCCATAGCTTTCTTTAGTAAAGCATTAAAAGATGTTGCTCTGAATTACAAGATAATGGAGAAACAATCTTTTGCCTTGGTAAAAGCTATAAAATATTATAGGGTCTACATTCTCCATTCCCATACCATTGCATATGTTATGAATGCGGTAGTAAAAGACATTTTGACCTAGGAAAATCTGGATGGAAGAAGAGGAAAATGGATTGTTGTCATTTTAGAATACGACATAGAGATTAAGCCCACGAAACTAATCAAAGGTCAAGGCCTAGCAAAATTAATGGATGAATTTAATTTCCATGCTCTTGACATTAATTTTTTAGCTACAGCAGATGAACAGGGTGAGATGGAGACTCCAAGCGTGAGAGAGGTATTTCTAAACTCTCCATGGTACACAGACCTTATATTTGTTTTGCAAAATTTACAATCTCCCCCTTGTTTGACTAAGACTAAAGCTAGATTTTTAAAGTTGAAAGCCTTAAAATTATGTATTCTAGAAGGCAATTTGTATTGGAAAGATCCTGGAGGTATTCTGTTAAATTGTTTATTGAAAGATGAAGCTAACAAAGTGTTGCAAGAATTTCATGCAGGAGAATGTGGTGGTCATCTAAACTGGAAGGTCACAACCAACAAAATACTCAGAGCTAGATTCTATTGGCCCACCCTATTCATCGATGTACATCATAAAGTGATTGCATGTCATCAATGTCAGTTGTTTAAAGGCAAAAGGAAACTCCTTCCTCTACCTCTGAAACCGATCTCAGTTGAAGCCCCTTTCCAGCAATGGGGATTGGACTTGATTGGAGAAATACACCCCCCTTCTTCAGGCCAGCACAGGTGGATTCTCACTGCCACTGATTATTTTGCCAAATGGATCGAAGCAGTACCAAGCAAGCAAGCCATTTACTCTGTGATTATCAAATTCCTTGAAAATAATATCTTGTCTCGCTTTGGATGTCCTAGAAATATTATAACTGATAATGCAGCTGCTTTTCGGTCGAAGAAACTCATAGATTTCTGCAACTAGTATCACATTGTTTTGGGACATTCCACAGCTTACTACCCTCAGGGGAATGGGCTGGCAGAATCTTCAAAAAAAACCTTGGTGAACATAATCAAGAAAACATTGCAAGAAAACATGAAATCGTGGCATAACAAGTTGGTGTTCACATTGTGGGCTGACAGACTGACCACCAAAAGGTCAATCGGTATGTCACCATATCAACTGGTCTATGGCACAAAAGCAATTTTCCCCACTTCTTTAGGAGTCCCTGTCATGAGGTTTCTTCAAGATGTACAAGCTGAGACAAATGAATCACAGAGAAGGATCAACCAGATGATCCATTTGCAGCAGTCTAGGGAAGAATTTTTCAACAAGACTCAGGTAGTCCAAGAAAGCATCAAGAATATCTTTGACAAAAGAACCAAGGAAGATGATTTTGAGTTAGGAGATTTGGTGCTGAGATGGGACGCTAGAAATGAAGACAAGGGAAAGCATGGAAAATTTCACAGTCTGTGGAGAGGACCATACATGATTCAAGCATTCAGGGGAAACAACACTTTCTTGCTAAACAACACTGATGGGACAGATCTGCCAGGAGGACCTGTAAATGGCAGAATGTTGAAGCATTATGTGCCACCTCAGTAGAGACTCGAGTTTTCACTCACCATTGTACATACCATTTTTATTTTTCGCCTGCATTTTCTAAGCGGATAACATTAGTCAGTTGGGTGAAGCCTGAAGAGAAGGCCCTAAGCCATTGACCACTGTTCCTCCAATTTTTGAGAATAAAACCGACAAAGGCTACTAGGCAGAAATTTTCAGAATCACGGGAACTAAGATTCTTGGCACTTCATAGGGAAAGTACCATCCCCAGGTGGAGCCATTGTTATCACCCTATAAGTTATAAGATCAACTGATGACTGGAATACTATCTATCTCTGGTGTTTTTTGTTGACAAATGATTTTTCATTCTGCAAATAATTTAAAAAGAAAAGAAAAAGAAAAAGAAAGAAAAAAGAAAAAGAAAGGAAAAATAAAAAGAAAGAAAAAAGAAAAAGAAAGGAAAAAGAAAAAGAAAGAAAAAAGAAAAAGAAAAGAAAAAGAAAAAGAAAAGAGGGCATAAAAGAATTTCAATAAAAGCCCCATGCAATAATAGTAACTTGGTCCATACCTTTCAAGCATGGCCAAGTTATTTTTAAATTGATTTTGATAGGGTTAGTGAATGAGTTTGGCTAAACAGTTTAATCTTAGCCAAAGTGTCTAGGATAGATTAGTGAATAAATATGGCCAGACTATCTAATCTTGGTTAGATAGCCCCAGGGTAGAGTAAATTCTTAACCCAACAGTCTAATCTGGGTTAATTGTCATAGGAAGCTAGGTTAGAAGATAGGCTAGTTGCTTTATTGTTTTATTTCAATAAGAACCAGTTTGATGATCAATGTTGCACCATGATTTGGATACCGAAAATGTTGTTCAACTAACCCCTTGGTGGTGTAGACATGAAAAGTCTTGGAGAAAACCCGTGAAAAAAAACTTATCCTAAGTTTTCTAGGCGCATGTATTTTCCATGCCCTCACTTATGCTCCGATCATGTATCAATGGTACATATGATCGCGCTCAGATCTATGGTGGACAGGTTTTTTCGGACCCCCCCTCGACCATTCTATCTTTAACGGAGGGGGGGGTCTGGAATTGCTGATAAGACCCGTGTGCATCTAGATGGATCAGGGTCAAGCGCGCAAATCCATGATCAACGTTGAATTCTAGACCCCCCCATCCATTTTTCCTTTAATGGAGGGGGGGGTGTCCGAAATGTGTGATAAACAATGCGCATAGATCTGCGGCTCAGAAGTAGGCACGCAAATCAATGGCCCAAGATGTTTTTTGGACCCCCCCCGATTGTTCTGCTTTTAAGTGAGGGGGGGGGGTCCAGAATGGTATCTTTCCTCTGGCATGCCCCTCTTTATATGTGGAAATGATCTAATGGCCCCGAGTCCCATCACCTCCTACTGTCTGACATACCATCGTCACCTCTAGACGTCACCATCCACCATTCCCGAAATAGTCACGTCCCATAACTGTTGTCAGTTATTCCCCCCCATTCACTCGTTACAAACCCCCTCACGATGACCTTTACCCCAATCGGTAGCTACCACGTCACTCATCTGTATCCCTCAGTCACCGTCACCCGCCATCTCACACTCTAAGTGATCCGTTGGCCATTTATTACTGGATGACCTATCTGTTAACCAGCTGACCTGTCTCCCGCGCCCAACGGACACTCGTTTACTCAAAACTACCATTATTCTCCCTACTTTCGCCATTTACCCTCTCATCGCACCAAAGAAATCCACACCATTTTCCCCTCCATTACAGTCAGTTGCCCCCACCAGCAGCCACCCCACTAACGTTTTTTTTCCTTCAAGTACTGTTGCAGTAATGGTGCCAAAGTCCAAACAAGCAGAACGAGAGGAGAATCCGTTTCTCCCTCCTCCTTTCCACCTTGACAGGATCCCACTGATCGACAAAGACCGCTTAATCATGGATAAAAAGTGCGATTTTGATTTCGTAGACCTTTAGTCGTGGCTCAAGGAAGTCTTCTTGGACCAGAGTGATGAAATCAGACTCTGGGAGTCCAAATTACCCCTTTACCTCTTCCCTAAGATCCACCCTTTTCTGAAGTTCTCTCTCAAGTGCCAAGCCCACTACATTCCCAAGCAAAGAGTCATCGTCTCCTCATCTGGAGAGATCCTTTTCCTCATCACGCTCGAATCCATCGACCAAATGATTCAAATCCCCTGATCCGACTCTGCATCACCCTTTAACCTAGAAATTCTTACAGAATTATACCAGAAAATGACTTTCCCTCAAAGGGCTCAAATATTCGAGCTTTTCCTCCCCCCATCCGCTCAATTTCTCTCCACAAATCCTCCTTATCCTTCTTCCATGTTCTCAACTAAAGGAAACCAAATCATCTTATCCCTTTGTGCCTTGTTAGGATACTATTCTGATCAGTGGGTAGATGAACCCATTCTCGGATTTTTATCCATCTTCTTTTCCGACGAAAAGCCCACCAACCAGTTTGACTTCAGCACATTCCTGGTGAACAATATTCACAAACAGTTCGTGAATTTCTGCATGGAAGGCATGTTCTGATACTCCTCCATACTGGCGTACTTGTTCGTCCTCTTCCAAGCGGACAAATTTGTCTTTTCCATGCAGAAGATGGATGGAGATGGTAGACCCCAGGCAGTGACAGCATGGATGTTGTGGGGTTTTTCTACCCTACGGACTAGCAAGCTAGGGCTTTAAACTTGCATGCAGATCATGACCCTTCAAAAATAACTTTTAACCTCCTACCCAAACCTATAACCCTTTTTCTCAGGAAAAAATGGGAAGAATAAACTAACCTTTTATTGATGGTTGAAGTAGATCCTCCGTTGAGCTTTTATCTCCTTGCTGCTGCTGCTCCTTCCACAAAGCGATCCTGCAATCAAGACAAAACTACACATGCATGCTACTGATCTACTAGAGGGTTAGAGATTAAACACAAATCAAATAACATAGATAAGACTCATGTCTTTGGGACAGGAAAAGCATCTTTTTATTAATCTCATATGAACCAACTTACAATGATTACAAAGATCGGCCATCGTTCCTCGATCCTGATCCTGGGCTCCTCCTCTTATTTTGTCCTCCAACTGCTGTTGCTTGAATTTCTCCTAAAGCTTGAGGCAAGGCTAAAGGGTTGGGACAAAACGGACTTGGCAATTTGGAAGAGTTTCTTTGCTATGATTTTTCCTCCTTGAATAGTACCCCTACCCCTTCTTTTATA
>JZKD02S1643472.1:672687-715376 GCA_000966675.3 Picea glauca
CTGTGTTAGAGGGGGGTCCTAAATAACTTTCCGTAACTGGACTTCTACACTCCCTATTGACAGACTCCAATGTTTGATTTGGGTGGCCTTGGAGAATTTACTCTCCAACCTATTCTAAGGCCCTATTCTTAAGCTAGTGTATGCACCCTACAAACAGAAAAGTCTAATTGATTTTATTTAGCGTTTCTTTTAATGGGATTTTCAAATCTCAAGGTGCGGAAGTGAAACTGATGGTGTGTAAAAAGACACAAAGCAAAAAATGAACAAAAATGCTTGGAAACAAAAAACTTTTGATAGAAATGCAAAACCAACAACTTTTCAACAAGAAAGACTTCTTTTTCTGAAATTACTAAGATTTTATGCAGTAAATATGAAGGAATTTCACTCAGATCTGCGAGCTACTTATACTAGACATGCACTGCAAAACTTATGCAACAAGACTTCTTTACAAGCTACTGATGCAACAACACAATCCTTAAATCCAGAAGAAAATGAAATTTTTTATTTTATTTTATTGCAAAATCACGCAACAAGGAAAAATGATGACAAGATCAAAACCAAGAGAAATAAACAGAAAAATTTGGCTTAAAGAACAGATCGCAAACAGAATCAGAGCACAAAAATGCAACAAAGCGATCCCAACAGCACCGACTCTAACACTTGCCTAAAAACCATAAAACAAATATTTTTTCTCTTTTGTCTTTTCTATTAAAACATCAACTATCAAACACAAGCTAAGGAAAAGATACCCTAACCTGCTGACTGTGTCCCCCCAGACTCCAAACCCTGAAAGGGGAACTTCTCACCACAGGAGGGGATAATTGCCCCACCCAGGCTGGAAATCCACCAGACAGACCCACGACTGTCACCGAGACAGCCCGCGGTCACCCGCGTGCTAAGCTACAACAGCACGCGGATACCCGCGCTCAGAACCGAATCAGCCCGCGGGTAGGTATAAAATCTGAGAAAAAATGAAACACAGGCAACCCAGACCTAAAAGAGGCCTTTGGTATTGACAACCAGGGTCTCCTAAAGGCTTGTATGCTTCTACTTCGACAGAAAAAGAAAATTTGCAAAAAAGAAAATAAATGCAAAGAACAACCAAAACAATAAGGCAGGCTGAAAGCAAGACAATAAACTAATCAAGACCCAGACAGAATCCAGAAAGCCCCCTGAGAAGGTAAACTTCTGACAGGGATGAGGAGACTACCTCTTAATCTTCTTGGTCTCTACACGCTACTGAAACCACTACAGCAGGCGGTCACCCGCGGGCTGTATAGGGCGCGGGTTACCCGCGGGCAGGGCTTCTGCAGGCCGCGGGTACCTCTGTGTGTCCAGAGAATCAATGTCAAGCGTCAGTCAAGGAAGACTGGTATTGATAACCAGGTTCCCTGCTAGCATTGACCTAACAGACAACAAAAATTAAACAAAGAAACAGAGATTGAAATTCTTTGAACTACCCAAAAGATCTTTAACCAAATCCGGAAACCCTAAGAGTAAGACTATCCCCAGCGGAGTCGCCAATTCTGTTGTGGGGTTTTTCTACCCTACAGACTAGCAAGCTAGGGATTTAAACTTGCATGCAGATCACGACCCTTCAAAAATAACTTTTAACCTCCTACCCAAACCTATAACCCTTTTTCTCAGGAAAACATGGGAAGAATCAACTAACCTTTTATCGACGGTTGAAGTAGATCCTCCATTGAGCTTTTATCTCCTTGCTGCTGTTGTTCCTTCCACAAAGCGATCCTGCAATCAAGACAAAACTATGCATGCATGCTACTGATCTACTAGAGGGTTAGAGATTAAACACAAATCAAATAACATAGATAAGACTCATGTCTTTGGGACGGGAAAAGCATCTTTTTATTAATCTCATATGAACCAACTTACAATGATTACAGAGATCGGCCACCGTTCCTCGATCCTGATCCTGGGCTCCTCCTCTTCTTTTTTCCTCCAACTGCTATTGCTTGAATTTATCCTAAAGCTTGAGGCAAGGCTAAAGGGTTGGGACAAAACGGACTTGGCAATTTGGAAGAGTTTCTTTGCTATGATTTTTCCTCCTTGAATAGTACCCCTACCCCTTCTTTTATAGGCTAGAAGGAGCTAGGGTTTTAGACGAATTCTCGTCCATGCATGGCTGGGAGTTCCAGTTAACTGACAAAACGCTCTTCATCCCGACGGAAAATTCCCTGATTTTTTGCTTTGTTAGGTAAACGTGGGCTGTAGTGGGCTAGCTCGCGGTCACCCGCGTGCAGTATAAGGCCAGCAAGCGGTCCAATGCGCCCAGTAAGAGGTTAGGGCGCGGGTTGCTTGATTTAAGTGGTTTTTTGAGGTTTTGTTCAGCATGGCTTTGTCTAGGAAGAGGCATGAGTTGGCCTGATGCCAGGTAAACCTGTGTGGTGCATTTTAGGGTTATAACAATGGACCTCCTTGCTCAAGCACAACTCCACAGAGTTCAATTTCAAGGAGTTCATTGATCAATTCTACCACCCTATGGTAAGTATTCTTAGTGGCAGGCCCAAGCCTCGGATAAATGATGAAGTTCAGAGGATCCTGCATCTCTCAGATAACACAAAGACGGGGGATTGGTATTTTTACCAATATTACACTCAGATTAGAGTATACGGGTGCGAGTTGGCACCATATAAGCTGCCCAAGTATCTTCCTGTTAGAATTTTTTCTTTGGAATATATAAGGTAGATAATAAATTCCGATGATATCCATTTTGTGTCACTGAAGAAAAAACAATAGCTCAAGATCAAAGGGCAGATTGGCTCCTTCATATGCAACAGTCATGGCGCTGGGGAAGAAGCAGAAAGGATGCTGAGGGAAATGAAGTTCTTCATGAGCTTCCCATGGAATTATGATCCATATGGGATCATCTCCGAGATGAGGATAAAAAACAAGAACATCCCATATGTCCATGAAGCTAGGCCTGAAGTTGAAAAATTTACAAACCAGACAGTATAGGAGCCTAACACATTGGTCGAAGTAGAACAGTAGGATCCCCCGGCCACTGTATCACAAACAACCATGCCACAGTTCCTGAAAGAGAAAAGGCCTAGGAAAGATTTATCTCCGCCTATCACAGAGGTATCGTCAGAAGAATTCCAGCTGCATACCAAGAGGCCTAAGACTTTTGCAGTTCCTGGCCCGACCAGGGAAAAAGAAGCCACGTCTACTACAGTGACCAAATTTGATAGGCCACCCTTCGGTTCGATCCTCCATAAGGTCATAACCTCAGCATTGCCGAAAAATTCTACATATTCTCCATTGACCACCCAGCCAGGCAAGGTGGGACCGAAGCTGAGTATCTTCGAAAAGTATGAGTTGATCAAGAAAAGGAACCAGACCCTGACCAACAATAATTGCACCCAGTTCTGGAAGCAGACGTCAACTGCGCAACATAGTTTTCTATCGACATTCGACACCGATAAGGGAAGAATGCATATGGGATTCCTCCAGGCACAGGTACCAGATCCAAAGGTGATCACTGACTATAAAAGGGCCACCTTCAAATTCCAGATGAAGGATGTGCATCCGGCCGATCAGATGGATCTACACAAGCAGATAGAGGAAATGGTCTTTTACACATTGGTGCATGCTTCCACTACTGCATCGAAACTGCAAGTGTCCCTGAATAATGTTCAAACACAACTAAAGTTGGAGAAGATATCATCCTTTGCCAAGGACAACAGGATCAAGACATTGGAGGAACTGGTCCTCAAGATTGGTTACGATCCTTCAAACGTGAAAGAAGCTGAGGAGATGATTAAGAAGAAGAATGATGGCATAGCCTCCTTAAGGACACAATTGAAGCTCCCGCCCACAATTGATTCATAGGCGAAGGAGATAGCAGAGAAAGATGAAATGTTCAAGCTGCTCATGGAGAAGAATGCACAGCTTAAGGAAATGGAAGCTGAGATGGAGAAGCTATTAAAATAGAAAGAGAAACTGAAGCTAATGGAATTCATTCCATTGAGTGTTATTCCAATTTCAGGAGTGAGCACAACATCAGTGACAAAAGTCCCATCCGCGACTCCATTGACATCCCTAGAGAAGACAACCAACCTGGCTAAGTCTATGGAAAAGATGAACCTACAGGAAATAGAGATCAGCAGGCTCAAAAAGGAGATTGAGAACCTTCAGGAACTCAAATATTCCTTTCAGACCAGCCTCTCCAAGGAAAAGTAGGTGACAGATCATCTCAAACAGGAGTTATAGCAGCTCCGGAAGAAAATAGTGGCAGGAAAAACTTTGGCTGAGGTTAAAGAAAGTGTATGGACAGACATCACCAAGTCCATGAATGAGATATGGACCATGACACAGATAATGTTTGAGCATAATGAATTGGTGCAGAGAAGAAAACAGACCATCAAGAAGATCAGATCAAAATTGGGAGAGATACCAACACAGGCGAACGAGATCATCAAGTTCCTAAATTCTAAGACCAGGGAAGAGATGGAAGAGTTAAAAATTGAAGACAGAACAGAGACCATCCTTGAGTTCAAAAGAGTTTTGACCAAGAGAGGATTAATGCTTCAGCTGGAAGAAAAGTTTCAGGCCATGGACCTATGGGTACAAATATTCTTTCGTAATATTGAGTCTCTCCAGAAGAAAGGTCTTCCTGGTCTAAAGGTAATCAATGATAAATTGATGACACTCCCAGACTACAAGAAGAGATTGGTCGATGTGGCTAAGGATAGTTCAAAGTTTGCAGGAATTCAAGGGAGCATCACTGGCAAGGCATTTCTAGATGCACTTCAGTGGGACATTAGTATCCAACATGAGATTCGATATATCTTCCTCACCAAGCCTACCTTCACCAAGTACACAGAAATGGATGAAGTGTATCGAAGGCTACTCAAAGTCAACGTGCCCAGTCATCTCCGATTGGAGGAACTCTATGATCTAATCTAGTAGCAGATGAGCTTTCCCAATCCAGTCATTTGTCTAGTCAGATGAGGTCATGCAGAGGCTTCATCAACGGTCCACCCAGAAATCAGCATGCAGTTACACCACATCATTAAGAAGTTCCTAGATTTAGGAAATTTGTTAAGTTAGTTAGGCTAAAAATAGATTTAGCACGTCCTTGTCATTAATGACAGGATCGTTTGTAATTTGAGTTATAAATACTTCATATTTCGAAGTATTGGGGGTTGTTGATCTTCACACCCTGAAGCTATGAGACTGTAATATTTTTGAAGAGATCTTCCATTAATAAAAGGGAGGCACTTTTACAGGATTCTTGCGTGTACTCACTCGTGATGTTTTTCTCTCTAAGTTGAATGTTATTCTTTCTTTGTTATCATATTTTTTTCTAAATCTAATATTTAGAAGTAACGAATGTTGCAAGATTTATCTCGTATACCCTGTTTCTGACTCAGAAGATTTTAGTGTTTTATCTTTTGGTGTTTTCAATAAAGAAATTCTTAACTGCTTCTTTGTTGAAATTATCTTTCTCATCTTTTTTGCTATTCGTCATTTATGCTACTAAAGTATCCAGTGATTATATTATCTCGCCCTGTGAAATTTTTTCCTTTGCGTTTCTGGTTTGGATTTCATATTTTATTTAAAACACAGACCCCATAGCCCAATGGATGTGTAGACTATCTCAACTGACTCGACATACACTACGACAACAAAACCAACCTATTTATTTACCTATCCTAATATTCAAAATTTGAAACATAGCTAAATCATATAGAGAGATCCCTCTCTGAAGTTGGAAGGGCTAGATCCCAGCTTCAAAAGCGGTTGGATAAAGTTACCTTAGTAGATTTATTCTTGTCAACCTCTAGGAAATTTACCAAGTGCTAATAGGTCCCACCTAACCATCCATGAGAAATTAAGGTAGATGGAGATAATTGTAGGTAGGTTGAAGGAGATATGTAATTAGTATTGTTGATACTAGTCCTTCACAGGTCATTGTATCCATCATAGTACGTGTCGTCAGAGTAAAGTTGATGAATGGACTCTGACGAGGAGGACTCTCAGAACCAATGATAAACGTTTATCAACGATCGAATGGTTGTTGTGCATAGAAATTTTGTTGAGAGTTTCGGTGTCCCCATGAGTCTAACATCAAATAAAATATCTATGGAAAAGATCAAATATGGACCAAATCTAACAATGGATGAGTGTTTAGGTCCCGATGAATAAATCCTCAGTTGAGATGTATTCAAGAAGTTGATTAGATAGTTGCAGTGTGTCAATTTTGTATTGTGTCTTTTGTTGGGATATGAACAATTGATAGACAAGATCAAATGAAAAAATGATCATAAAAGAATTGACCATCCAGGTGGTATTAAGGGTTTTGTTCCCCTGATGATCTTGATATCAAGGAAAAAATTGACAAATGAGATCAGTCAGGGATATGATCGAACAATGGTTGAGATTTGAGAACTAGTGAATGATATTGCATCCAACATAATGGATCCAAGTCTAATTTTCATGGAGGAGTTTCAAAGAATCTTTGGAGCCAGATTTTGAGAAAGAAGAAAATATATTTGGAGTTGACCCCATTAAACTATGTATGTGGACAAATTTGTGGAGGTTGGAATCTCTATAAATGATGCTTCCATAATAAAGAAAATTGGGGAATGGTATGTGAGATAATTGAAAATATGGGGTTTTGAGGCTCGTGAGAAAGGTCATAAGTGATCAATATGGTCTGAGGTTCGAGTATCTAGAATATGAAGCATGTTGGAGAGCTATAGGAATAGCAATGATATTGAATTTATTTTTTAAATAAGAGATCATTGGATATATAATTACTTTAGGGTGGAAGGGTGGAGATCAAGAGAGGATTGAAGTCCTCATTGTAAGTTGGTTCTTACATTGAAGTTTTGTTACTTGTTTATTAGAAAGTGGGTTCTTGCATTGCAGGTTGGTGCATGTAGTTCTACAAGCTAGTTCTTGTAGAAAGGATTGGCGTCCTTGGAAGATTGGTTTCTGTAATTAACAAGTAGGTGCATGTTATGATAAGTTGGTGCTTGTAAATCAAGAGGTTGGTGTCTCCCTTTATTTGGTGCTTCCCATGATTTCAATTTTAAAATAATATAAAAAGGACTTTTGTGATCTTATGTTTCCGCATAGAAATCATTAAGATCTATATATGAATTTATATGATAATAAATGACTTGGTTATTGGTTAATGTTTACAAGAGGTGTTGACATTTTAGAATAATAAAAAATGTTCAGTACTGATTCACTCCCCCCATTAGTACTGTTGAATATTTGAACAATTAGTATCTAAGAGTGGGTTCCTTCAATAACAGTGTAACCACTAGAAGGGACATCCCATCAATTCACATGTACAAACATGAGAGATCATCCTTAAGAAAATATCCATACTTTGATGGAACATATTATTCCTTCTAGATCATATTATTCCTTATGGAACATATGATGTTTGGGAAAAAATCAATAATGGTTATGAAACTCTAAAAAATCCACTCTTTGATATAGGTGCAAGCAAGCTCAACAAAAACAATTCAAAAACCATGAATGCAATTCTGGAAGGATTATCAAAATTAGAAGTCACCGAAGTTATGCATTGTAAATTAACAAAGGAGATGTGTTATAAACTAAGGAAAAATTATGAAGGAGATGATAAAGTCAAGCAATAAAAACTTCAAACTCATAAGAGTCAATTTGAAATCCTGAAGATGGATGAAGAACAAAACATTGCAGCATATCTTCTATGCGTGGATGGAATTGTAAACATCATCAAAGGTTTGGGTGAAATATTTTATGAGAAATTCATTT
The DNA here is from genome assembly GCA_000966675.3 of Picea glauca. Taxonomy (NCBI): domain Eukaryota; kingdom Viridiplantae; phylum Streptophyta; class Pinopsida; order Pinales; family Pinaceae; genus Picea; species Picea glauca. The sequence continues at coordinate 680,464 of JZKD02S1643472.1, forward strand.
TGCAAAAAGTACTCATGTCACTTCCTATGATATTCAATCCTAGGATATCATCTCTCGAACATAGAAAATATTTGGACAAATTAATAATGGACGAATTGCATGGAATTCTTACAACTTATGAGATGCGAATAGGACAAGAAAAAATATATGAAAGAGAAGCAACATTCAAAGCCTCAAATAATACCAATAGAGGAAAATAAAGATCAAGTGAAAGCTCCAATGATGATTTTGATGTATGGGATCGAAACTTTGTAAGAAGGCTCCAGAGAGGAACAAGAAAATATAAAGGTTAGTTTCCTTTCAAATGTTTTAATTGTGGTGAAGTAGGACACTTTCTTTCCAAATTACCTCATAATAAGAATAGGGAAAACAAAGAGAAAGATGATTTAACCCTAATGAAATAATAAAGGGTAAAACTCAAAGGAACAAATGTTGGGGTACATGCTCAACTACATACTCAGTGACATACTCATTTTCTCATAGTCGCATGCAGACACTTTTTCATGCACCATGAATGCATCTTATGAGCTCCATGCATACACTCTTGCATGTGCCATGCATGCATCTAATGATCCACATGCAAATAATTTTTCATGCATCTAAGTAGCAACATGCAGGTACTCTTTCATGCAACATGCATGCATCTGAGGAGTCACATGTAGAATGCATGCATCTTGGGATATTGTTTCTATTCTAGAATGCATGTGGAGTTCTCACTTGAGCTTAAACCTCATATTTGACCACTTTCTTGCTATTAGCAACTTTCGACTTTAGTTAACTATTGCAAGTGGGAGAGGTTTATTTTCTACTTGAGAATGCACATGGAAACCCAACCTAGTGTGAATTACTGCTCATGTGGAGAGTCTTATGTATTGTACTCATTATCAAGGATTAATACGTTATCATTAGAATTGTTTTCTTAGTCTCTTATGTGTGAATATTGATTCTATTTTTATCTCTCCTCTCTCTCTTTTGCAGTTAGCTAGTGTAGTATTTCCTTCTCACAATTAGGTCTTGGATTATGGTTTGATCCTACAAAAAATACTTCCATAAAAAAAATAATAATCTCTACTCCAAAGAGAACAACTAATCATATTCTAAAAGTGATGGAGATTGCAGAAGATGTTATGTTCATGGCCCTAGAAATATATTCAAATGAAGATGATGACACTGATGACATCCCAGTGACTGGAGAAAATGATGATATGGTTGTTGATCTTGAAGGAGAATTATTTTGTGCTCTATATGAAATAAAAAGTCTTGGAATAAAGAATAGACAGTTGAAGGAAGAATTGTCACACATTATGATACGATGTCTCAATTAGAATAACAAAATAAAGTTGAAGAGGAAATAAAAGGTCAAATCCAGAACAAAGAAGAAGATTGTGAAAAACTTGAAAAATAAAACATTGCCCTAAGAAAGGAAATTGATATGATTACAATTGCTAAAAACAATCTAAATTTTGAGATAATTTCTGTGATGTTAGACAATATGATCAATAATGAAAGGTCACCATTTGAATAAACTTGAGTTAGTTACAATCCCAACTCCACATTGTAGAAAACCCAGGAAGAACCCAAGAGCTATGTTGTGGCCCTGAAAAATCCCATCAAACATGATGAGAACTCCAATGAAGAAAACCATGACTAGCAGAAGCCTATTGTCCTTCACAGGAATAATGAATTCAAAAAGGTGATAACACCAAGAGGACCTACTATGAATAGGTATGAATATCTCTTTCTTGGTAATTTTCTTTCAAGCAACAATTTTGGATGTAAGGAAATAAACTACAAAGCATATCCAAGGTGTAATACCCCTAGACCGAACCCTAATTGTAAATGTAAATGAAAATTTACTTAAGCTGGTGAGTTGTTTGATATCATTTTTCATGCACCTTTCATTGTATAGTACACACATGTACTGCGCACTAAAATGCTGAAGTGTGGACATTCCAAGAAACCACGTGCAACAAACTTAAGTGTGCATGATTTTGAGGCTAGGGATCCCTTTGTGTATATGTTGTGTTGTATAGGACGGTGAGCTAGTTATTATAAGCTAGAAGGCTTACATGTTGAATTAGGTCAGAGAGCCTAGATGCTAAAGGCTAGTGAGCCTATTTTTGTATATGTCTCATCATTAATATAATACATCATTGCATGTAGACCAAACATGATAATAGAGTATGGGGGACTAAACTCCAATAGTTACGGAAAGGGGGATAAAAGTTAAGGATAAGGGGATAAGCTATGGAGCTTAATCCAAAAAGGAATATTATATTAATATTCCTTAAAGTATAAATTATGAATAATTATTTTATCCTAATTTCTAAGGATAAGGACAAGTGGGCCAAAGAGGTTCTCAACATGACAAGTGTCAAATTGGGAACATGCATACATATAGTTTGGACTTAGTTCATTTTCCCATTCATTCCATCATCATTAAGAGACTCATTCAATTTTCCTTTGTACCTTCTTGTACCTATATCCATACCTATAATTGTATATGTTCCTAGTTAGTTGGGGATTTGGACTGAAGAAGTAGGTTTTTAGGCCCATGGGATACTGAAGATTCAGGTTATCAGGCCCATGAGAAATTATCTCTAGGTGAGAGAATTGTTGGGAATTGATTTCTTGAAGGTGAAAAACTACATATACATGGCTTTAAGACTTCCTGTCCAGCCTATTGTTGAAGCCTGGAAAGGAAGTGGGGCAGCCAACTGACTATTGAGAAGAGAGGGGGCACACTTCCTGGGGTGGGATAGGCATGTGCCGAATGAGGGACTGTAGGCTATTAGTTCGAGTTGGCACATGTGAGGGAGTTTTTCCTATTATCTGAGATACATCAGTATAATTAGGAATCCCTTTACCTAGATGGAGTTTTGTCCCATACTTGGGGTGACCCACTGCTTAGTGTGATGAGCAACGTGGTCTAAGTCTGAGAGGTACATGGAAGGTCTGGACGCAGTTGGTGATATTTTTATCAAGATAAGTGTTAATGCATGTTAAATTACATGCTTCATTATTATTTATGCGTTTAGTTTTATGGGTTTTTCCTATGTGTGCTACATGTGTATTTTTATTATTATTTTTAATGAATTTGTGCATTTGGAGAATGTATTTTTCTGTTTAAAGTTTTATAGATAAATTTCTGTGATAATTTATTTGTGTATATGTTTTAATTTTGTATACAGTTCAGAAATTTTTATGTGGCATAGCCCAGTTGGATGATGGGGATGTTACAATATGGTATCAGAGCTCCAGTTTTCAACACAGGGCCTAGATGGGTTGAGCAAGTTGAGTTGAAGTGAAATTTCATAGAGAATTGATTTTGAGGTGGCCAAATTTCAAGATACAGAGCATCCATGGTAAAAATTAGAAGCAATTGCGTGGAATTGGGCAAAAGCTCCAATTTAGGTTCTTAAATTCATGGAAACATTGAGAAATTTGGCCAGGTAGTGAGATATTCTTAATTTAATATCTGCTCTAGAAAATTCAGACCTGGAATTGGTCGAATTTGAAGTTACAGGGAAGCCATGATAGATGGAGCGAGATTAGTTGATTAAAATTCTTAATTCTTGAATTGAGTTTGGGAAAAATTCATTACAAGAATGTCAACCAACAATGATTTGTTGTTGTAGAGGTTTAATTGGTGTTATAGGGGTGAAATTGAACAAATTTCATAGTTGCATAATGTCTATGGTGAAAATTGGGAATGTTTTTGGCAAAAGCCCCAATTTCTGCAGTGGAATTCATGAGGAATTGATGTGCATAAAAATGAATGTGTGCAGGTGTGCGCAGTAAAAATCCATGATGCGCAGTGAAAATCTTATGATGTGTGGAAAAGAAGGGTGTGTGGCTATGCTTGCTAAAATTTGGCGCTGCACGTTGCAAAGTGGTAATGCGCGGAAAATATTGGTGCGTGGGTGTGCACACTTAAATTTGGTGTTGCACAGTATAGAGTGGAAATGCATGGAAAATATTGGTGCGCGGGTGTGCGCACTTAAATTTGGTGTTGCGTGGTGTAGAGTAGTAATGCGTAGAAAATATTCACGCATGGGTGTGCGCACTTAAATTTGGTGATGTGTGGTGTAGAGTGATAATGTAGGGAAAATATTGTTGCACGAGTGTGTGCACTAAATTTAGCATTGCACGGTGCGGATTGAGTGGAGCATGTGTAACATTGGCATGCGCAGTGTGCACTCACATAATAATGGCACACGTGGTGTGCACCATATTGATAGAGCATGGAGGAATTTTGTTGGTGTGTACACAATGTGGGTATATGTTGTTGCGCGACAATTTAATTAATGGTGCGCACAGAGTACTGGTGTGCGATGAGGCGTACTAAACTTTTGCATGGTGCAGCATGTAGAGTGAAATTCACACAAAATATTAGCGTGTGAAAAAAATTTCACGTAACAGGTATTAGTGCATGAACTAAAATTGTGCACAGTGAATATTGGCGTGCGACACAAAAGTAGTGCGGACTAGTTATTGGTGCGATAGAGAAGTTATCTACCTTGGTTATAGGTGCGCGGATCATATGCTACCTTATGGTGTTGTTGCACATTTTAAATATGGGTGTACATGTTCAAATTTGTGCATGCAAAGTTGTTTGGATTGTGTACAACAACAGAAAACCAGTGAATTTCTACGACATTTTATACTATTTGAAGGTCATATTTTTGCATCACGCTTTTGAGGCCCTAAACAACATTTTTAGCTAGTCAAAAACCCAAAAAATAGAGTATATGAAAGTATAGGTTGTCTCTAGAGCTGAAATGAAAGGTCCCAGAGAGAGATTTATAATGGTTTAAACCATTCGTCAAACAGAGATTTTATAAGGAAGTTATAGGACAAATAGTGGAGGGTACATTTTAAGACCCAACTAACTTCGAAGGGTCATAAATTTCTACACAAGACTCAAAATGGAGCATGCAAGAAGGAGTTTTAAAGGTCTTGGACAATAGAATATAATTGTTCACCTGAAAAATTGATCTAGGCATTCAATTTTTAGGAAATCGAAGGAAATAATTTGGATGCATTATTGAACCATAATGGTTCATATTTTCATGAAATTGTTGAAATAGTTAGCCTGACAAAGTTCTATTGGTTGCACATTTTGCAGAGTTAAAAACAACTAGATCAGATCAAGATCAGAAAAAAATGTAGAGAAATGGAATATGCATAGGGGGCTTACATCCAAGAATATGAGATCAGAGGGATGGATATCCATATGGGCATTTAAGGAACAACCTCCAATGGACATGGAGAAGGAAGGGATGAAAACATGAATATGGTAGAGACCATTAAAAATTTGTAGAAGGGTGTCCAAATCCATAAAGATAATAATGAAAGGATTATGAGAGGAAAGGAGAAGAAGGAGGAATCCAACATGAAGTTAATGCAGATCTTGAATAGAATATAAAATAAATTGGATAAGGAGAGTAGCTCAAGAAAATCAGGAAGTCACAGGTATCCTGATGAGAAAATAAGAACAAGAAGTGTTAGTAGACATCACCATCACTCCCCGAGGAATTCCAGTAAGAGAGCACACAAAATATAAAGTCCATCCCCTGTCAGGAAGCATAAGAGGTCTAGGGTGGATGAGCTATGAGGAAAAATGAACAAAATCAAACCTCCTACATTTGATGTTGAGCACACGAACGATGAAGATGAAGAGACATGGTTTTTGGGCATGAGAAATAGTTTTAATTGCATAATTATTCTTCTCATGCAGAAGGAACAATTTCCATCTATAAACTCAAGGGAAAGGAATCCATGTGGTCGGATCAGCTTGTGCAAGTGCAACAAATTAATGAGAAAAAATGTTACTTGGAAGAAATTTAAGAAGTATTTTGAAAATAAACATTTGACTAAGAGATAGTATGACAAGAAAATGAAAGAGTTCTTTGAACTCAAACTTGGGAGTATGACCATAGATGAATATGAAATAAGGTTTTTAGAACTGTTGAAGTATGCTTCTTTCATCAAGGATGAGACAATTAAGATTCATAGGTATTTGATTGGAATTCCATCATTCATTAGTGGCAAGATACAATATGATGATTCCAAAACATTGGAGGATACCATAAGGTAGGATAAATGCCTATATGATCAACAAAAAGAAAGGTCAAATTTCCAAAAAGATTGGGAAGGAAAAAAGAAATGCAAGATGGATCAGAGGAAGAAGGGGACTAAGCCACCATTCTTCAGAAATAATCCTCAAAGATAGCCAACTTCTACAAAAACCCGAATGATAGAGACAGCGAGTCAAAGGTCAAGGAAGCCACCTATTCAATGTGGGGGTTGTAAATGAGATCATATGCTTAGATATTGTCCTCAAATAGGTGAAAAAGTGAGGATTGTTCACAATGTACAACAAGTTGAAATAGTGTAATACATGGGCATAAGTGTACCAAATATCTATGCATCCTTGGACAATAAGCAAGAAGAGTATCAATTACATATGATTGAAGTAGAAGGTATGATCAACAACCAAACCATTACTATTTTAATTGATTAAGGTGCTAGTCATAGTTATATAGATCCTAAGACAGTGGAAAGTTTGCATTTTCCAAGAAGCAAGCATGGAAAATATTGGTTGGTGCAGCTGGCTACCAGAGCTAAAATAAAATTTAATGTCATGGTTAAATCATGTCCTATGGACATGAATGGTCTGAACACCAAGTCATATTTAAACATTTTTCCTTTATGTTCCTATGACTATCTAATTGGGATGAATTGGTTGGACCAACATCATGCTATCCTAGATTGTCATAAAAAGGAATTTACTTTCTTGGATGAAGAAGGGAACCTAAGGACAATGCATGTAATTCCCAGGGTAGTAACCATCAGACAAATTTCGGCATTGCAACTGAAGAAATGTTACAGAAAAGGGTGTCAAATATTTGCAGCTCATATGGAAGAAACACCTAAAGATAGGGTGTCAAATATTGAATATTATGCAGTCCTAAAAGATTTTGAATATGTGTTTAAGGAAATACTAGGATTACCCCCTAAAAGAAACATTGATTTCTCCATAAATATGATGCACGGAGCAACTCCAGTATCCAAGACTCCCTACAGAATGAGTACACAAGAATTGAAGGAGTTGAAAATGCAACTTGAAGAGCTTCTGAAGAAGGGGTATATACGACCAAGTGTGTCACCTTGGGGTTCCCTGATATTATTTGTGAAGAAAAATGATGGAACATTGAGACTTTGCATTGACTTCAGGCAGTTGAACAAGGTAACTGTGAAGAACAGGTATCCTTTGGAAAGGATCAATGACCTCTTTGATTAGTTGAAAGATAAAAAAATATTCTCCAAGATTGATCTTAGCTCAGGTTATCATCAAGTAAGAATTAAGGAAGAAGAAATCAACAAGACTTCTTTCAGAACAAGGTCTAGTCATTATGAGTTCACAATGGTGCCATTTGGGTTATCAAATGCACTAGTTGTCTTCATGTGTTTAATGAATGGTATTTTCATAGAATACTTAGATAAGTTTGTCATTGTATTTTTAGATGAAATTCTTATATATTCTAATCTAGAGGAAGAGAATGAACACCACTTGAGGATGGTATTACAAGTATTAAGGGAGAATCAGTTATATGCCAAATTGAGCAAGTGCTCATTTTATCAAAAGAAAATTCATTATTTGGGGCATATCATTTCAGAGGAAGGGATAATAGTGGATCCTGAGAATATAGAAGCCATTAGAGGATGGTCAATGCCAAAGAATGTGACATAGGTCAGATCATTCATGGGCCTTTAAGGATACTATAGGATATTTATTGAAGGATTCTCAAGGATTACACACCCAATCACTTCCTTGCAAAAGAAGGGTGTGAAGTTTCAACAGACATTGGATTATGAAAAGAGTTTCCAACACTTGAAGCAATTATTAACAAGTGCTCCAATACTAAGGATTGCAGATCCAAATGAAGACTTTATTGTATGCACAAATGCATGTAAATAAGGACTTGGTGGAGTCCTCAGTCAAAATGGGTTTGTTGTATGTGTTAGCAACATTTCTGGTAAGGGGGGGTTAGAATGCAAAGGAATGGATAAAAACCCACTTGTCCTAAGTTCGGGATGCAAATGCGTCCGTGTTTAAATGGAAATCGAATCTGGACGACAGTGATCAGAGCACCCGGATCAATGATGCACATGGGATTCCGGAGCCCCGTCACCTTTCTACCTTTAAGCGGAAGGGGGGGTCTGGAATCAGGGGCATACCTCTTCAATGGCGACGATCGAAGCGCCCGGATCAACAGTGCACAGGGTGATTCCGGACCCCCCCGCATTTCTACTTTTAAGCGGAAGGGGGGGGGTCCGGAATCAAGGACGCATCTTTCTGACGGCTGTGATTAGAGTGCCTGGATCAACGACACATAGGAAATCTAGAAACCATCTGTCTTTCTGCGTTTAAATCAGCGTGGGGTGCCCTTTCTTGTCATGTCATCTCACCATCTATTTTCCACCTAACCGTGCGATGAGGTTTGCTCCCCTTAGCCCCTTCCTCATCCTCTGACATCTATCCATCTCCCCTCTTCTGGTCCATGTGGTCCCTTTCCCATTTCATCATCCACTCACCGCCTGCCATGTGTCCCACTTCCTCTCCATGACCAACCTACCACTAAAAGTGAGCCCATTATATCTCATCTCCTGCCCCCCCTCCACTTATTGTCTTCTGCCATGTGTCTTCCTCTGTCACCTCCCTCACACCTCATCACTTCTTGTCACACCCTCATAGTTTTGGTACCGGCACTCCCGTTATGCACCCCATCCTTCGTGCTGGCCTCCATGCCTATCCATCAGGCCGTTCGGCTGATCCAGGTGGTAGCGTGAAGGGTATTCCACGTCGTAGAAGTGTCGAATTGGCCGGGCCATCCTCAATCCCAATGAAGCAGTTATTGAAGTAGTTAGTGGTGGTTAGACATCACCTCCACCATAATGGGAAATTCTGGCGATGAATTAAAGGCACATTGATTCTCCCTTGGAACTGTCAGTGGTTTGATTGCGTCTTCCATAAGTTGCACGATCATTCAGAGACAGCGGCTGCAGATTGTCAGAAGCCATGTAGACGCATTGTGTTTAATGCAGCGTCTCGATTTTGTTGTTGTTTTTGTTTTGAGTATATGTAGGCATTTCTGCCATTTTTTTTGTATCTATCGATGGTTGAGCATAGCTCCCGGTGGTAAAGATTTAATGAAGCACTGATACTCCGGTTATGTATGGAATTTTGAGACTTCTTGCCTTATGAATGCCAGTTTCTTTTAAGTCTTTGTTATACTGTGTTAGAACAGCTCGGAATTGGAGGATCCAGTCGAGTTGTAGCTGTTATAAAATGATGTAGGTTGGATCACTGTAGCAGTTACATCGTTCTAATCAGTCCTTATGTTTTTCTTAGCGCTGAGTGACTTGGAATTGGAGGATCCAGTCAAGTCCCCTTTTTAGTTTCTTGAGACCCTAAAAGTCGATTGTCCAAATTCATTTGTTCACCCTTCTTACCAAGTCTTCCACCTGCTCATCTTTTAATCAACTCCCTGGATGAAGTTAGATCAAGACCTCCTTTGTTCTTTACATACCAGACCCAGTCCCTGAGTTAGAGTGATGTCTCCTCGAGTCTTTACCTCCATTTGATCATCCATTTACAAATAAATCATGACATTAAACTAATGGGTGTCGGGCTCTGCCCTACAAGTAATCCAGGAGTGACTTCCGATGCTAACATTTCTGGCACCGTTTCCGGGTATGAAGTTGAATATTTTCCCTGAGATTGAACGACAATGATTAACTGATTCTGAAGGTGCATCAGATATCAGAATTATCAATATTGCTACTGTGCACCTGGCGAATCCAATGTGATGACTCCACTACAGAGAACCCATTGGGCTAATTTGTGGCTTCCAATAGTAGACACACGCGGTCCCATCCACAGCTGCCTCTGGCTATGCCTGAAGAAAATCCAGAGGTGATTATCAGAAAAGGGAATCCCCCTCAAGGAGAAAGCTTCACCACTGAATCAGGTATTTCCCCACCTCCTTCTGTAAAAACTCCATTTTCCTATTCTCAGCTTCCTAGTCATCCTTTCTCTGAGATTTCCCATTTTCTGAGTTTCGAGGGTGTTCCTGCTGAGTTTTCTCCTTCTGGTCTGGCATTAGAAAGAGAGATCCTTGTCACTCCCCCCTCCCTGGAAGCTATGCTTCAGTACAGACCTCAGGCCTCAGAAGCTTTCACCACCCCTCCTTTTATTGCTACTACTACACAGGGAGAAGCATTTGCGCATTCAGGTCCCTTATCTCTCTCTCTGTTTTCCCTGTTGTCCCCTTCAAGAACCTCTTTTCCGACATCTCCTGTTCACACTCCTTCTCCTCCAAGATATCCTCTACCTAATATTCCTATGGATGGTGCTAATCCTCCTTTGAATAGAATGGATGCCATAGTCACTACTAGATATGCTCCCTTAATCCTACCCCATCCCATGAACCCTCTCCCTACTGGAGACTACCTGAAATACATGCCCAAGTTCACTGGAGAAGGGGACATAACTGCAGAAGAGCATCTGGCTACTTTCTACAGTTATGCAGACAACCTAAACATTGAAAATGAAGATGTCTAGATGAGAGTCTTCGTCCAGAGCCTAGATGGCGAGGTGAGGAAATGGTTTAGAGGATTGACCCCTAGATCTATTGCTGGAATTGAAGCCCTGGATGGTGTTTTCCTGAGGCAGTGGGGAGATAGGAAGGATTTCATGTATTACATGACAGAGTTTGGGTCTCTGAAGAAAATGGAAGGAGATTCTATCTCTGACTTCTCCAAAAGATTCAATAAATTGTATAATAAGATTCCTACAGAGATAAAGCCCTCAGAAGCCTCTGCCCAAATTTCCTATGTTGGTGCATTTGACCTTGATTTCTACCTTTTATTGAGAGAAAGAAGAGCCACCTCCTTAGCTCAAATGCAAGATGCGGCCATACAAGTGGAATCCAACATACTAGCAGCTGACAGACTGAGGAGCAAGGCTGACGCAGAGAGAAGAAAAGGAAAGTCCGAAGCCTCAACTTTTGGCCCATCGTTGCCCCACACTCAAGTGGATGAAATGACCCAGATGATGAAGTTTCTATTTGAAGAGATGGAGAGACTAAAGGTGGAAAGGAGGAAAGAGTACAAGGGCCCTTAGAGCGTCGAAATCAAAGGGGGTTTCAGAAGGCCAAACAATATCGTTCCCCTGACTATGCACAGAGAAAGGGGAAGAGACAGAGAAGACCAAAGGATTCAAGCCCCCTTACATAAAAATTTTGTGACCGAAGATGAAGAAGGGGAAACATACGATCTTGAGCCTAAGATCCATTGCTTCAGAGAGACTTCCCCTTTTCCTCATATGACTCAATCAGCATACGAGGAGTCTCTCATGAACAGTCAGCTAAATGAATTGAGCAAGGGAGATAAGGTTAGCGGCGACCGAGGCAGGTACAACCTGAGGTCCGACAAAAAGATAGCAACACCTGATACTCCTGAGCAGTTCACTAGAATAGATAAACCTGCTAATGAAGTAGCAGATGGTCACAGAGGTAAGAAGGCTCAACCCCTCTCCCCCATTGTCCACAATCATGTCCCTGAAATAAGAGAAATTCCAAAGCTTGCGTCTTCTTTTAATTTCGAGCATGAAATTCAAAATATTATAATCCCTGTGCCCCTCACCAAGCTAATCAAACATGGGGAATTTAAAAAATGCTTCTCTGAGATTTTACAATCCGAAGCCTCATACCTTCCCGCAGACTCCATAAACCTCCAAGATGAAAATCCAACAGTCATCCTAGGTCCCATGGTAGAAGATAGAGATGATTCATCCCCTCCCTTCTACACGTCCCTGAACATACATGATAAAGTGTTGCACAACTACTTGATGGACTCAGGGGCTTCTCACAACCTCAAGCCCAAAACTGTCATGGAAGAGCTAGGACTAGAAGTTACCCGAGCCTATCATGACCTCTATTCTTTTGACTCCAGGAGAGTTCAGTGTCTTGGAGTTATTAAAGACCTGGTTGTGACCTTGTTTCAACTGCCCATGAAGAGTGTGGTTATGGATATTGTAGTGGCTGATGTTCCCCCTAAGTTTGGTATGTTGCTATCAATATCTTGGATAAAAAGACTGGGGGGAACCTTGCAGATGGACCTCACATATGCTACTATCCCGGTGTTCGGAGGAGAGCATAGGAGACTATACAGGGAAGCCCAACTGGCCTACATAATCAGTGATGAAGCCAACCCTACCAATCATCCCATCTTTGCCTTGGACATTGATTTAGGCTCCAGTATACTACAGCTCACCCATGCCCCTGAGCCTCCTCTGAAACTCAGAAAGTATCCCACCGCTTCCCATGAATTTACTCCCTCTGTCACCCCAATTTGGAAAATGTTTTTTGATGGAGCCTATTCCCAAGAAGGCGCTGGAGCTGGGGTGGTTTTCGTGTCACCTGCTCAGGAGACCATATCCCTGTCATATAAGATGGAATTTGAAACCACTAACAATGTGGCAGAGTATGAAGCTCTTATCCTAGGATTAAGAGCCGCAAGGGAAATGGGAATTCAAGAGGTAGCAGTGTTCGGAGATGCCGAGTTGGTAGTCCAACAGATTAGAAGCTCTTATCAGGCCAAGCATCCTCGACTCAGGAGTTACAAAAATGAGGTATGGGACCTAATTGAAAGTTTCTTCTCAGCGTTTAACATTTCTTTCATCCCAAGAGAGGAGAACACAGTGGCAGATTCCTTGGCTACATCAGCAAGCAATTTCAAGGTACCCTTGCCGCCCAAGCTTAGGTATGATGTAGAAGTAAAATACAGGCCCTCCATACTTGAAAATGTCAAACATTGGAAGGTGTTTGAGGATGATATTGAGATCAAAAAGTTCTTGGAGACTATCGAAGAGTTTTCAGAGCTGCATATTGATCAAGATTCCATCTCTGAGGAAAGGTTGGATGGGGGTGAGTTGCTGAGTCGAATAGCAAAGCATGACACTATTCAGTTGCCTAGCAATCACATTCCGAGGGGACTAGTCCCATTAGAGAGGTTGTTCGATGGGAATGATGTTGCAGTAAAGGGGAGAGTTTCAGGTGATGATGCTAACACAACTGAGTGTGACATTGGAACACCAGAGGAGCTTAAGTTTGTCAAGCTGTCAAGGAGTTTGACCCAGGAGCAGAGGGTTGAATATACTGAGTTGCTGAGAGAGTTTTCTGATGTGTTTGCATGAACCTACGAATACCTCAAGACGTATGACACACCGGTCATTGAGCACAAGATCCCACTGAAAGAAGAGGCTAAGCCATTCAAGCAGAAGCTGAGGCAGATAAATCCCATGTTGCTACCTATCATGGAGAAAGAAGTGAAGAAGCTGCTAGATGCCCAAATCATTGTCCCCTTGAGATATTTCGATTGGGTGGCCAATTTGGTCCCTGTAAGGAAGAAAAGTGGGGAAATCAGACTCTTCGTTGATTTCAGGAACTTGAACAGGAGCTCAAGGAAAGACAATTATCCCCTGCCCAACATGGAGCACATATTGCAGAAGGTCACTGGTGCATCTAGAATATCCATGATTGATGGCTTCTCTGGTTACAATCAGATATCAGTCATGCCCGAGGACAGGGAAAAAACAGCCTTCACCACTCCTTAGGGCACATTCATGTATGCCAAAATGCCTTTCGGACTGATGAATGCAAGAGAAACATTTCAACGAGCCATGGACATAGCCTTCATCAGGGAGAAAGACTAGTTTGTGGTAATATATCTAGATGACATCACGATCTTCTCCAAGATAGACAAGGAGCACTGCTGCCACTTGAAGAGGGTTTTCCTGAAGTGTCGAAGGTTTGGCCTATCTTTAAACCCCAAGAAATCTTTGTTCGCTATGCAGGAGGGGAAGCTATTAGGCCATATAGTGTCAAAAGACGGAGTAAGGATTGACCCTAGCAGGGTAGAAGCGCTTCATACCTTGTCACTTCCCAGATCTAAGAAGGAAGTTCAGGCCTTTTTGGGGAAGAAAAATTTTCTGAGGAGATTTGTCTCAAATTTTTCTAAATTGGTAAAACACATCACAACCATGCTCAGGAAGGGAAATGAAGTGAAATGGAATACTGAACCTAGGGAATCTTTTATCCAAATAAAGAAGGCATTGACTGAGGCACCTGTGCTAATCAGTCCTGATTATTCTAAATATTTCCTGATCTTTTCTTTTGCTTCTTGTGATATAGTAGCAACAATCTTGTTGCATAAAAATGACCAAGGGCAAGAACAACCTATTGCCTTCTTTAGCAAGGCATTGAGAGATGCAGAACTTCGGTACGAGATCATGGAGAAGCAGGCTTACGGCTTGGTGAAAGCCCTCAAATCTTTCAGAGTCTATGTCTTACACTCAAAGATCACCACGTACGTTCCTTCTACCTCTGTGAAGGACATCCTCATACAGCCTGACATAGACGGGAGAAGAGGTAAATGGATTGCCAAGATCCTGGAATTTGATCTGGAGGTTAAGCCCACCAAATTGATAAAGGGGCAATGTTTAGCCAAGTTGTTGGCTGAATCCAATTGCAAAGCCTTGGGAATTAACTTCATCAGTGAGCAAGCTGAGTCGTCCAACGAGCATTTCCAGAGTGCCTTATCACTAGCAGCATGCGCCTAGTACAAGGATATCTTGTATTTTCTGCAATAATTGAGGCCTCCTGATGGAATGGAAAAGAGCAAGGCGAGAGATTTAAAGCTCAAGGTGGTAAGGTATTGCCTCATTGACCAAACCTTGTAATGGAGAGACCCTTTAGGGGTATTTTTAGGGTGCCTGGACCCACAAGAAGCCCAGCAGGTCACATTTGATTTCCATAGTGGCCTTTGTGGGGGTCATCATTTCTGGAAGACCACAACCCATAAGATCCTCCGAACTGGGTATTACTGGCCCACATTATTCCTTGATGTCTGCAGAGAAATCAGATCTTGCATCAAATGCTAGAAGTTCTCAGGAAAGCAACAACTCAAATCTCTACCATTAAAACCTGTAGTAGTTTCAGCACCCTTTCAGTAGTGGGGATTGGACTTCATTGGGGAAATTCACCCTCCCTCAAGTGGCCAGCACAGATGGATCTTGACTACGACAGACTATTTCACCAAGTGGATGGAAGCTGTCCCCACCAGGAGCACTTCTCACAAAGTAATTATCAGCCTCCTGGAGGATATCATAGCCAGATTTGGTTGCCCCAGCAGAATTGTCACTGATAACGCTGCCCCCTTCAGGTTTGAGCCTCTAGTCAAGTTCTGCAAATAGTTTGAGATTTCACTGATTCACTCTACTCCCTACTATCCTCAGGGAAATGGACTGGTAGAGTCTTCCAATAAAAGTCTGATCAAGCTCATTAAGAAATTAGTGGAAGACAATAAAAGGGCCTGGGATTCAAAGCTCAAATTTTCTCTATGGGATGACCGAGTGACAACGAAGAAGTCCCTAGGCATCTCACCCTTCCAACTTGTTTACGGAACAAAGGTAATTTTCCCTACTCAGCTTGCCTTATCTGTGGCGAAATTCCTCTAGGACCTTGAAGAAGAGCCTGACAATATCGTCAGAAGGATTCATTAGATGGTGGAAGTGTAGTGTATCAGAGAGCAGGTCATGAATGCAGAATATCAAGAAGGCTTTTGACAAGAAGGGTAGAAAGAAAGAATTCGAGAAGGGTGATCTGGTGCTCAAATGGGATGCACCCAAGTAGGATAGAGGCAAGCACAGTAAGTTTGATGCCCTCTGGTTTGGGCCTTTCAAGATCCTTGAAGTATTTTCAAACAACACTTACAGGTTGCAGGATCTGGAAGGCAAAGAATTTTTTAGTGGCCCAGTGAATGGGCATTTCTTAAAAAAATGTTTTTTGTGAGCCGCAGTCGGCTCTTTTGTTTTTGTAAATATTGTTTTTGTTTTCAACTTAATAAATGACTCCATAGCCCAACAACAAGGCACTGAATCTGAAAAAGTGTTCTTAGAGCATCACAGGGATGACTCTATCCCCCATGGAGCCTAATGTTAGCGACATTTCTGGTAAGGGGGGGTTAGAATGCGAAGGAATGGATAAAAACCCACTTGTCCTAAGTTCGGGATGCAAATGCGTACGTGTTTAAATGGAAATCGAATCTGGACGGTTGTGATCAGAGCGCCCGGATCAATGGCGCACATGGGATTCCGGAGCCCCCCCACCTTTCTACCTTTAAGTGGAAGCGGGGGGTCCGGAATCGAGGGTGCACCTCTTCAACTACGACAATCGAAGCGCCCGGATCAATGGCACGCAGGGTGATTCTGGACCCCCCCCCCCCGCCTTTCTACTTTTAAGAGGAAGGGGGGGGTCCTAAATCGAGGACGCATCTTTCCGATGACTGTGATTAGAGCGCTTGGATCAACGACGCACAAGAAATCCAGACACCATCTGTCTTTCTGCATTTAAATCAACATGGGGCCCCCTTTCTTGTCGTGTCATATCACCATCTATTTTCCACCTAACCGTGCGATGAGGTTCGCTCCCCTTAGCCCCTTCCTCATCCTCCGACATCTTTCTGTCTCCCCTCTTCTGGTCCATGTGGTCCCTTTCCCATTTCATCATCCACTCACCGCCTGCCATGTGTCTCGCTTCCTCTCCATGACCAGCCTCCCACTAAAAGAGAGCCCATTATATCTCATCTCCTTCCCCCCATCAACTTATTGTCTTCTGCCATGCGTCTTCCTCTGTCACCTCCCTCACACCTCATCACTTGTCACACCCTCATAGTTTTGGTGCCACCACTCCCGTTATGCACCCCATCCTTCGCGCTGGCCTCCATGTCTATCCATCAGGCCATTCGGCTGATCCAGGTGGCAGTGCGAAGGTTCTTCCATGTCACAGAAGTGTCGAATTGGCTGGGCCATCCTCAATCCCAATGAAGCAGTTATTGAAGTAGTTAGTGGTGGTTAGACATCACCTCCGCCATAATGGGAAAGTCTGGCGACGAATTAAAGGTACATCGATTTTCCCTCAGAACTGTCAGTGGTTCGATTGCGTCTTCCATAAGTTGCACGATCAGTCAGAGACAACGACTGTAGATTGTTAGAAGCCATGTAGAAGCCATGTGTTTAATGTAGCGTCTCGGTTTTGTTGTTGTTGTTGTTTTGAGTAGATGTAGGCGTTTCCGCCATGTTTTTGTATCTATCGATGGTTGAGCATAGCTCCCGATGGTAAAGCTTTAATGAAGCACTGATACTCTGGTTATGTATGGACTTTTGAGACTTCTTGCCTTATGAATGCCGGTTTCTTTTACATCTTTGTTATACTATGATAGAACAGCTTGGAATTGGAGGATCCAGTCGAGTTGTAGCTGTTATAGGATGATGTAGGTTGGATCATTGTAGCAGTTACATCGTTCTAATCAGTCCTTATGTTTTTCTCAGCGTTGAGTGACTTGGAATTGGAGGATCTAGTCAAGTCCCCTTTTCAGTTTCTTGAGACCCTGAACCAAGAGGATCTTGCATTTAGATTCTTTCTTCTGCAGACTGCTGAAATCTGGTTTCCCAAAGTCGTTTGTTCACCCTTCTTACCAAGTCTTCCACCTGCTCATCTTTTCATCAACTCACTGGTTGAAGTTAGATCAAGACCTCTTTTTTTCTTTACATACCAGACCCAGTCCCTGAGTTAGAGTGATGTCTCCTGGAGTCTTTACCACCATTTGATCATCCCTTTACAAATAAATCGTGACATTAAACTGATGGGTGTCGGGCTCTGCCCGACAAGCAATCCAGGAGTGACTTCTGACGCTAACAGTATGTTATGAATCAATGAAGTTGAAGGAGAAAGAAAGGAACTATGTCACTCATGATTTGGAGTTGGATTCCATAGTGCATGCATTGATGAAGTGGAGGCACTACCTCATGGGGACAAGGTTTGAGTTGAGGACAAACCATAATGTTCTGAAATATTTATTTGATCAACCAACTATAAATGCTAGGCAAAGCAGGTGGTTATAATTTCTCAGTGAATATGACTTTGATATAAATCATATCAAAGGGAAAGAGCACAAAGTGGTTGATCCATTAAACATAAGAGTGCATGAGTTACATGATACAATAATTAGAATGTACCAATCATATTTGAAAGACATAATTTTGGAGGCTGCAAAATAAGATTCGCAATACAAGGAATTAGTGGAAAAACTACAATAAGGTATTTTGTAGCAGAAAATTGAAGACTATAAGCTAGAAAATGATGAAATTCTCATGTACAGGGGAAGAATTTATGTACCAAATTCCCAGGAATTGAAAATTTTGATATTGAGAGAAATGCATAATGTACCTTATGCTGGGCACCCAGGTTATCAGAAAACTATTGCAGCTGTCAAGAGACAATATTATTCGCTTGGAATGAAGAAATAAGTTGTTAGTTTTATTGCCAAATGTTTGGAATGTCAAAAGGTAAAAGTTGGGCATAGACACCCAATTGGTTTTCTATATCTATTACCCATTCCTGAGTGGAAATGGGAAGTTTTAACAATGGATTTCATCACCAAACTACCCATAACAAACAAACAATATGATTATATTATGGTAGTGGTGGATAAGCTTACTAAAGCTACCCATTTTATTCCAGTAAAGGTCACTCACAAGGAAACCAACATTGTTGATGTTTATATGAGATAAATTGATCAATTACATGGTATACCTAAGACAATTGTGTCTGACATAAATCCCAAATTTACATCAAATTTTTGGAAAGGATTATTTAAGGGATTTGGAACAAATTTGAATTTTAGCACAGCTTATCATCTAGAATTAGATGGAAAAATAGAGAGGGTGAATCAAGTGATTGAGGATATGTTGAAGATGTATTTGATGGATAAAACATCAAAATGGGAAGACTACCTACACTTAGTATAATTTTATTATAACAATGGGTACCAAGAATCTCTAAAGATGAGCCCATTTGAGGCACTTTATGGAAGAAGGTGCAACACACCGGTCAGTTGGGATAAACCAATAGATAGAGCAGTGGTTGGGCCATAATTTCTCAGGGAAATGGAAGAGAAAATGTTGAAAATAAAATAGAATTTAAAGGATTCCCAAGACAAACAAAAAATCTATGTTGATAAGGGCATAACTCATAGGGAATTAAAGTGGCGGACCATGTATTCTTGAAAGTGAAGTCCAACAAAAGTTCCCTAAAGTTGGGAAATTGTTCAAAGTTGGCATCTCGCTATTGTGGGCCATTTGAAATCCTAGGGAGGATTGGGCCTGTAGCATACATGCTTTCCTTGATTACATAAATGACCATTCATATTGTATTTTATGTATCATTGCTTAAGAAATACATACCTGATGCTAATCATGTTATTTATTGGAATGTGGTTCAAGTGGAGAGAGAAGGCATTTTCCAGGTACATCCAGAATGCATTCTGGACTGGAAAATCAAACATCTCTAGAATCGATCCATAGGGATTATAAAGGTCCAATGGACCTGGTACAGTCCTGAGGATGCAACTTGGGAGCATGAAGATGCTATGCGAGCAAAATACCCACATTTTTTTGAGGATTTTTGAAATTTGGGTTGTATATGTGTATATATTGCACTGAGGAAAGTGCATAAATAAGGGGAGGGGAATGTAATACCCCTAGGACAAACCCTAATTGCAAATGTAAATGAAAATGTACTTAAGTTGGTGAGTTGTTTGATATCATTTTGCATGCACTTTTCATGGTATAGTGCGCACATGTACTACACACTAAAATGATGAAGTGTGCTCATTCCAAGAAATCACACACAACAAACTTAAGTGCACACGATTTTGAGGCCAGGGATCCCTTTGTGTATATGTTGTGTTGTATAGGCTAGTGAGATAGTTATTATAATCTAGGAGGATTATGTGTTGAATTAGGCCAAAGAGCCTAGATGTTAAAGGCCAGTGAGCCTATTTTTGTATATGTCTCATCATTAATATAATACATCATTGTGTGTAGACCAACCATGATAAAAGAGTATGGGGTAATGAACTCCATTAGTTAGGGAAAGGGGGATAAAAGTTAAGGATAAGGGGCTAAGCTAGGGAGCTTAAGCCAAAAAGGAATATTATATTAATATTCCTTAAAGTATAAAATATGAACAATTATTTTATCCTAAGTTCTAGGGATGGGGACGAGTGGGCCAAAGTGGTTCTCAACATGACAAGTGTCAAGTTGGGAACATGCATACATATAGTGTGGACTGAGTTCATTTTCCCTTTCATTCCATCATGATTCAGAGAATCATTTAGCTGTCATATGTACCTTATTGTACCTATACCTGTACCTATACCTATACCTGTATCTATTTAGTTGGGGATCTAGACTAAAGAAGCAGGTTGTTAGACCCGTGGGAGATTGAAGAGGCTGGTTTTCAGGCCCATGAGAAATTCTCTCTAAATGACATAATTGTTTGGAATTTATTTCCTGAAGGTTCCAAACTGCAGCTATAGGGCTTTGAGACTTCATGTCTGGCCTATTGCTGAAGCCTAGAAAGGAAGTGGGGAAGTCAAAGGAATATTGAGTAGAGAAGGGGAACACTTCCTAGAGTGGGATAGGCATGTGGGGAATGAGGGACTGTAGGCTGTTAGTTCAAGTTGGCACCTGTGAGGGATTTTTTCATGTTGTCTGAGATACATCATCCTGGTTAGGAATCCATTTACCTGAGTGGATTTTATTCCCATCTCAGGGGTGACCCACTACTAAGAGTGATGAGCAATGTGGTCTAAGACTGGCAGGTTCGTGGAAGGTCTGCACGCAGTTGGTGATATTTTTACCAATATAAGTGTCAATTTTATGTTAAATTACATGCTTCATTATTATTTATGAATTTATTTTTATTGGTTTTTCCTTTTGTTTGTTGCATGTGTATTTTTATTATTATTCTGTATGAATCTATGCATTTGTAGAATGTATTTGTCTTTTAAAAGTTTTATATATAAATTTCTGCAAGGATTTATGTTTGTATATGTTTTAATTTTGTATACAGTTCGGAAATTTTTGCATGACATAGCCCAGTTGGATGTTGGGGATGTTACACAAGGAATTATCAAAGAAGAAATGGTGGTATGTACAATGCTGCAAGAAATAATTATGCGAACAACAAATTCAAAAATCGTGTTAACAACAAAAACATAAATTCATTTTCTTGACTTCTTAGCTATGATATTGAATGTTATAAATGAAATAATATCGACCATAAATCTTAGGATTTCAAAATGTGTATACATGCCCCTATGGAAAAATATATTTCTATCAACAATACCACCAAAGTATGGAAAAATAAACAAGAGAAGGGTTCTCAAGAAGAATGTGATTTAGTAATGCGTGCTCAAGATGAATAAAGCTATTGGTGCATTGAAAATGGATGCTCAAAAAATATGACTGGTGATCAAAACAAATTCCTTAATCTGAAGAAAGAGAAGGGAGGAAGTGTCTCATTTGGATATAATAAATCTACCAATATAATTGGGAAACGTAAAGTCACCCTTGGAAGTGAGAATGCCACAAAAATAAATGTTCTTTTGGTCGAATATATGAAGCATGAGATTGTAAGTTTCAAATATATGTGTGACTAAGGATACACACTCCTTTTTAATTCCCAAGAATGTTTAATAAGTAAGAATAAACTAGAAGATTGGTGGAAACAACAATTGTAAATCCAAATAATTTATATATTACAAATAAAATTGGAAGAGAAGTATGTTGTATGGGAAAGACAGATGAATGTTGGTTATGGCATAAGAGAATTGGACATCTGATTTTTGAAAACTTGGTTAAGGTTAGTAACATCCAGGAAGTAAGAGGTATGGAAAAATTCATCAAGCCCTCAAACCCAATTTGTAAACATTTTCAACATGGGAAGCTAACAAGAGTTAAATTTAGAACCAAGGAACATTCAACATCAAGACCATTACAAATCATCCACATTGATCTCTGTGGGCCAATGAAATCACAATGTTTGCAAAGTGATCGTTAATTCATGTTTCTCATTGATGATTACATAAGAATTACTTGGGAAACCTTTCATAAGAATAAATAATAATCCTATGGGAAGTTTAAAGAATTCAAAGCATTGGTTGAAAATGAAACAGACTTGAAAATTAAATGCCTAAGATCAGATAATGGAGGAGAATTCACATCAGATGATTTTTATGAATTCTGTGAAGATCATGGAATAACAAGACACTTCTTAGTTGAAATAAATCCCCAAAAAAAATGGAGTGGTTGAAAGGAAAAAAATGATTGTACAAGAAATGGCCTGAACCATGTTAAATCAAGCTAAGTTGTGTAACATACCCAACCACCCACATGCTGGGAATGCTCCGTAAAAAAAATCACTTCTAAACTGATCTAGAATTTTGGAAATAATTAATTCAAAATAAAGCATGAAATAATTCAATAACCACACATGAAACAATCAATATTCATGCTACAACATAAGATAAATGAAAAATGTTCCATGCACAACAAAATCCAGCAAGCATGCACATGAAATACATCTCAAAGATAAATATAGACAACGGAATATAAATTATGCAAAAAACACAAGATCACTTATCTTTAATTAAACCATCACCAATTGGATGCAGACCAAGGACATTCCTCCCAACCATATACATTATTGTTCCAATTCTCAATAGCAAGTCATATCCAAGACATGGTTATGAATCCACAAGGATGTGTCCTAGGCCAAATATAAAACACACAACAATTGACTAATTATCTCTCAGGTTTTCCCAACCACACAACAATCCTAATTTCCATATATTTTCCCCTTCAGCCCACACAACCCAATAAAATTACCCCCTTTCTCTTCCATGTAGTACCTTAGGTTGTTCCATTTCTTTCCATGGATCTAGTGCTACTGGCCAAGAAATATCCATGCTAGAAAATCAAAGGATTCTCAGTTGTAATAGCTCTTTCAGAACTACCATCAATCTCATTGATGCAGGAGCATTGTAGAAAGCCAAAGAGATAGTTGGATGCATGGATGTAATTTGAGCACATTTTTATGAAAACATTTTGAATTTTGAAATCTAAAACATTACTGTAATAGATAGCAAGAAAGTGCAATTGCATTTATATCTGCATATCTAAACTGATTTTAGAGTGTATGTTCCTATCCGCTGGATGTAAAAGACATCTATGTTTGTTTAATGCAAGTAGGTAGATATGAATGTTAGATTAGATAGTTTAGAAGTGTAGGAGGGAAAACGGATGATAAACACCCTCAACCCCTGTATCATTGTAACATTTTCAAAATTCATAAGATGTAGAGCTGCAGAAGAGAATATAGGAGAACGCGGAATTTTATGAATTTTTAGCTGTTGATATTTACCATGTACAGGAGCACTGGAATTAATAGAAGAAAGATTTGATTCCAAATCTATGTGTTTGTTATGGTTGTTGGAACCACCTGTTAAATGGTATGTTGCAGGCTTTTTTGTATTTTTTGTATGCATTTCTTTCAATGCTATGTATGTTTGTAGGTTCTAGAATTCTATGTTGAATGTTTGAATTCTGGGTAAGGGAAGAATGAGTTTCAATTGTTTCTCTTTCTAAGAACTTCTGCAAAGAGTGCAGTGGAGGGTCTGCAAGAAGTGCATCGACTAGACTTTGAGTTTCATCTCAAAACTCTCAAAAGAGATTCAGATTGCATTTTTACAGACACAGGATCCATGCAAGGTGTGCACAGGCCGAGTGAAGTCTTAGATTTTACAAATATAGGATGAATATTGAGAGACTACTATTGCAAAGAGTGCACAGGGTCGAAGACTCAAATAACCAGAGGTTATTTGAAAGTTTTATGCAAGGAGTGCATGCAGGGATCCTTTTGGAAGCTTGAGTTTACAAGAAAAATCTCAGGAGGGATTTAACATTTGAAGTGGTCAAAGGGAAACAAAGGTCGAAATCGTCTCATAGAAGTCAATTTCAGGAAGGAGAACACTGATTCGTTTGGGCAGAAGTCATTGAGAAGTGAATCGGGTGGTCAGAATTCTCTGTGGAGAACTCACGATATCATGAGGACCATAGGATCCAGAGGAGCTGTAAGGTGGTTAGAAGTCAAATGAACCCACCACCCTGATATCAAGAATCAACGTGGACCATTGATCATGGTCGGTTTGAGCTGTTAGATCATTTTGTAAATTCAGGGGTCACAAGTTTGGAGTGCAGGCCAAATATTTGGTAACTCTAATTCTCGAATCGTGATATGAATTATCAAGTGTGGAATCGAATGGTGGAAACACTTCATGGAAAGGCATCAAAGACTCGTGAGCCATTGGATCTTGAAAAGAAGTGAGCGGGTTAAGGTGAGTCCCTTTTCAACACCCATAATCGCAGGAGAGATAGTGGTCATTGGATCCAATTCAACGAGAGTCATTGGATCTCATGCAAATTCACAGATCAGAATTCGGGGATTGGAGAGACAAGTGATTTTGGAGTCGAGAGTCATGAACTCTCGGTTCGTGAACCCCAAAAATATTTTTACTGTCGGATAATAGGAGGCTCACAGTCGTCGATCTCATGAAAGGAAAAATTTTGGAGTTGGGGAATCATAGAGGGAGAGGAATTACCATTAGTTGTTCTCTCAAGTCGTGAAACCCAAAATCCTTTACGGGCTTAAACAAAGGGTTTAGTTAAATATTTTCATGGCTGAAGAGAAGATCCTGCACAAATCTCAGCCTGAGGGCAAGAGGTCTGCACTAGTTGTGGTATCAGAGCACGTAACCAAATATTTTCTTTCTGTAGTAGAGAGAAGAAGGGGGAATTTTACAACCATGTTGTTGAGAAGAAGAGACAAGCAAATGCTTGATCCAGCAGTGGAAAGAGAAATGCATGAATTACATGCCAGGATTGATGCTATGAAGATAGAATAAAGGCGCACAGTTGACGTTGGGGATATCAACGAAGATGAAAGTGAAAATGAAGCCGGAGATGGAGAATAAGAAGTTGTGGCTGAAGATGATGTAGAAGAACGCCAATTCAAGGTTGTTGCAAGGATAGGTTCCAGAGAAAAAATGGGCATTCCCATGTATGAGGGAAAATTAGACGTTGAAGATCTTCTAGATTGGATTAGAGATCTGTACAAGTACTTCGACTATGAGGATGTTGAATAAGACAAGAAAGTCAAACATGTTGTTACCAGACTTAAAGGGCATGCAACATTGTGGTGGGATGAACTACAGGCTAACATACATTGCAAAGGAAAATAGAAAATCAAAAGATGGGATATAATGGTTGCAAAAATGAAAGCCAAGTTTATACCCAGGGATTATCAAATCAATCTATTTTGGAGGATGTAGAATTTGAGACAGAAGCTGATGTCAGTGAAAGAATACACTAAAGAATTCTACAGGATAAACATTAGAGAAGGTCATCGGGAGAGCGATGATGAAAAAGTTTCTAGGTACATGAATGGTCTGCTATATGACATTCAATATTAGATGAGCATGATGACCATCCAAACTATAGAAGATGCTTATTAGATGGCTCTGAAATATGAAGAGAAGTTGATTCGAAAAAAAGGTCAAAGAGGCCAAGGCAGAAGTCAAAGCAGAGGCAAGATGATTGCCCAGGACATAACTTAGAGACCTAAGGAAGAGAAGAAGAAACCTCAAACTCAACTTGAGAGAGGAGGAAGCTCACAGGAAGGTAGTATGTTGATAGAAACACTTTTCCTCGAACCAGAGGAAGAGAAAGAGGCAGAGGAGGCGAAGTGAAATGATTTATCTGTAGGAAAATTAGACATAAGTCTTATGAGTGTCCAGATAGGAAGAAATATGGTGGTGAAACTTACATTGTCAAAGCTCAAGGACCGAATGTTGATGAAGAAGATGCTGAGGGTAGAAGGTCCTTAATGATGAGGAAAGTTCTCTTGAAACCAGAGAAGGAGGCAGAGAACCCATCCCAAAGAAACAATTTGTTTCGGACTGCTTGCAAAACCAAAGATAGGGTATGCAAGGTCATAGTGGACAGCTGTAGCACAGATAATATTGTATCTACATAGATGGTAGAAAACCTGGAGCTGGACACTGTTGCACATCCAATCCCATACAGAGTTTCATGGATGCAAAAAGGACATCAGGTAAATGTCACTAAATAGTGTTTAGTCGAATTTAAAATAGGAGGATATAAAGATGAGATATTATGTGATGTTATCCCCATGGATGTTTTCCATCTATAGCTGTGTAGACCATGGAAATATGACAAAAATGTGGTTCATGATGGGAGAAAGAACACATACACCCTGGAGAAAAGAAGTAGGATGCACATGTTATTGCTGATTAAGGATAAAGAGGTGAAAATAGAGATGAGAAACATGGTACTTCTCATGAGTGGGAAGGAACTTCTTAATGAGGTTAAGAATAAGGAATAAATATAATTTATTGTGGTCAGGAAGCCCAAAATTGTTTTGACCGGTACGAGAATAGATGATTTACCAGAAGACATCCAGGAGTTGCCGGAAAAATTTGTTGATATAGTAGTGGATGAACTACCTTGTACGTTGACACCTATCATGAGTATAATATATCATATTGATCTTATAATTGGAGCTAATTTTCTGAACAAAGAAGCTTATAGGTTGATGCCACAGGAGAATGAAAAAGTTAAGAGACATGTCCAGGACTTGATGGACAAACGATTGATTTGGGAGAGCTTGAGTCCATGCACTGTTCTGATAGTGCTCAGCCCAAGAAAGGATGGTGGTTGGAGAATGTGTACAAACTCAAGGGAAATCAACAAAATTACCATCAGGTACAGGTTCTCATTGCCAAGGATGGATGACTTGATGGATTTCTTGAGTGGAGAAAAGTTTTTTTCAAAGATTGATTTGAAAAGAAGATATCATCAAATTAGAATGAGGGAAGGTGATGAATGGAAGACAACATTCAAGATGAATGAAGGGCTATATGAATGGCTTTCCATGCCCTTTGGCTTAATGAATTTGCCCAATACTTTCATGAGTTTGATGAACGAAGTTCTAAAGGATTTAATTGGGAAATTTGTCATTGTATATCTTGATGATATATTAATTTTCAACAAAACAAAAGTAGAACACTTAAAGCATTTAACTACATTGATGAGAAGGTTGCAACAAGAGAAATTGTTGATCAATATGAAGAAAACATCATTTATGAGGACATAACTCATTTATTTGGGTTTTGTTATCTCTGCAAATGAATTGAAAATGGATCCGGAGAAGATAAAAGAAATTAAGGATTGGCCATCACCTAAGATCATGTTTGAAGTTCGAAGCTTCCATGGTTTGTCTAGCTTCTACATGAAATTCATCCAAAAATTCAGTGGAATTAGTGCACCGATGATGGATATGGTGAAGAAAAGACATAAATATTTTCACTGGATAGAGGAAGCATAGAAGAGCTTCAACTTGCCGAAGAAGAAGATCACTGAGCAACCAATTCTAGTTTTTCCATATTTCAGCAAGACATTCCAGATCAGGTGTGATGCAAGTGGATTTGTGATTGGAGCGGTCTTGAGCCAAGAAAATAGGTCGATCGGGTATTTCAGTGAAAAAATGAATGAAGCAAAGATAAGTACTCCACGTATGACAAAGAATTCTATGCAGTCATACAAGAGTTGAAGAAATGGAGACATTATTTGGTTCCCGAGGAGTTTGTTTTGTACAACGATAATCACGCTTTGCAATTCGTGACTCGATAAGAGAATTTGAACCAAAAACATGCTAAATGGGTTGAATACATGCAGGATTTTACTTTTGTGATTAAGCATATTTCTAGGACTGCTAACAAAGTTGTTGATTCTTTGAGTAGGAAATATTTTCTTATGTAGGAATTCAGAGTCAAGACTTTGGGTTTTGATAACCTCAAAGAAATGTACAGGATTGATCCAGATTTTAAAGAGGCATATGAGGTGTCTAAGAATCTAATTCTTAGAGACAGTAGCCAATGGACCGAGTACATGATCCAGGATGGATTATTATTCATGGACAATCAACTATGTATTCTGAAATGCTCCATGAGGGAGAATTTGCTAAAGGAAAAGCACAGTGGAGGATTGGTCGGACACTTCGGTCATGAAAAAACATTCTCAAAGTTGAATATCTCATATTATTGGCCAGGTATGAAAACATATGTTAAGAAATTCATGGATTGATGTAGAATTTGCAAGCACACGAAGGGAAAAAGGTAGAACACATGATTATATCAACCTTTACCCATACCTGAAAGGCCATGGGACGTAATGAGCACGGATTTCATATTAGTACTGCCAAGGATACAAAGGGGATATGATTCAATCTTTGTGGTAGTTGATAGATTTTCAAAGATGGCACATTTCATACCATGCCAGAAAACCAGCGACAAACTCATATTGTGAACCTGTTTTTCAAGGAAGTCGCCAGACTTCACAGCTTGCCAAGGAGTATCATTTCTGATCGAGATACCAGGTTTGTAGGACATTTCTGGAGGACCTTATGGAAGAATTTGGGGATTTTTTTTTCTTTTAGCTCAACATATCATCCTTAGACGGATGGACAGACAGAGGTCGTGAATAGGAGCTTGGGAAATTTGTTAAGGATCTTAGTGACTGAACATCACAGTCAATGGGATGACATTCTGCCACAGGTAGATTTTTCTTACAATGATACACTCAATAGAAGCATAGGGAAGATTCAATTCCAAATTGTATATGGAATGCAACCAAGGGGAGTTTCTGAATTGAAAGATGCAGAACAAGCTGAATTCAGGAGTGCTAGTGCAGAGGACTTTGCAGAAGGAATGCAGGAGCTTCACAGTAGAATTAAGGAGTGATTGTAGAGTTCAAGTTAAGAGTACAAGCATAGAGAAGATCAACACAGGTGAGAACTTCAATTCAAAGTTGGTGATTTGATTCTTGCGCATTTGAGGAATGTATAACAAGATGAAGATAAAAAAGATTGGACTATGCAAAGTCAGAAGGAAATTTGGGGTAAACACATATGAGATTGAATTACCCGATGGGGTAGGAATCTCACCGATATTCAATGTTGTGGATTTGTACCCTTAAAAAGATGAAGAAGTAGGAGCAGAGGACAAACAAAAATAAATTAAATGGATAAAACAAATTTCTGTAGCTAAAAAGCCACAGATGGAAAGCATAATTGACAAGAAGATTAGCATAAATACAAGAAGAAAAGAGTATTTTGAATACTTCGTCAAGTGAAAAGGACATCCAGTTGAAGATGCCAGTTGGGAAGATGAAGCAACAATTCAAAAGCATGGACAAACCGTGCAAGATCTCATGAATAGGAGTTCATGACAATTTACAAGCAAGGGAGTATGATGCCGGAGCATCGTAGAAAGACAAAGAGACAGTTGGACGCGTAGATGTAATTTGAGCACGTTTTTATGAAAACGTTTTGAATTTTGAAATTTGAAGCATTAATGTAATAGATAGGAAGAAAGTGCAGTTGCATTTATATTTGTAGATCTAAACTGATTTTAGAGCGTATGTTCCTATCCGTCGGATGTAATAGACATTTATGTTTGTTTAATGCAAGTAGGTACATATGAATGTTAGATTAGACATTTTAGAAGCGTAGGAGGGAAAACATATGATAGACACGCTCAACCCTTGTATCATTGTAACATATTTCAGAATTCATAAGTTGTAGAGCTGCAGAAGAGAATCGAGGAGAACAGAGAATTTTATGCATTTTTAGCTGTTGATATTTACCATGTACAAGAGCACTGAAATTAATAGAAGAAAGCTTTGATTCCAAATCTATATGTTTGCTATGGTTGTTGGAACCACCTGTTAAATGGTATGTTGTAGGCTTGTTTGTATTTTATGTATGCATTTCTTTCAATGCTATGTATGTTTGTAGGTTCTGGAATTCTATGTTGAATGTTTGAATTCTGTGTAAGGGAAGAATGAGTTTCAATTGTTTCTCTTTCTGAGAACTCCTGCAAAGAGTGTAGTGGAGGGTCCGCAAGGAGTGCGTCGACCAGACTTTGAGTTTCATCTTAGAACTCTCAAAAGAGATTCAGATTGCATTTATACAGACACAGGAGTCGTGCAAGGTGTGTGCAGACCGAGTGAAGTCTTTTATTTTACAAATCTAGGAGGAAGATTGAGAGACTGCTATTGCAAAGAGTGCACAATGTCGAAGACTCAAATAACCATAGGTTATTTGGAAGTTTTATCCAAGGAGTGCGTGCAGGGATCCTTTTGGAAGCTTGAGTTTACAAGGGAAAGCTCAGGAGGGATTTAACCTTTGAAGTGGTCAAGGGGAGATGAATGTCAAAATCATCTCATAGAAGTCAAGTTTAGGAAGGAGAACACCGAGTCGTTTGGCAGAAGTCATTGAGAAGTGAATCAGGTGGTTAGAATTCTCCATGGAGAACTCACGAAATCATGAGGATTGTAGGATCCAAAGGAGCTATAAGGTGGTTAGAATTCGTACAAACCCACCACCTTGATATAAACAATCAACGTGGACCATTGATCGTGGTCGGTTTGAGCCGTTAGATCATTTTTTGAATTTAGGGGTCGCAAGTTTGGAGTGCGGGCCAAATATTTGGTCACTCTAATTTCTAAATCGCGAGAGGGATTATCAAGTGTGTAATCGAATGGTGGAAACACTTCATGGAAAGGAATTGAAGACCTATGAGCCATTGGATCTTGCAAAGAAGTGAGGGGGTTAAGGTGAGTGCCTTTTCAACACCCATAAGCATAGGAGAGATAATGGTCATTGGATCCAATTCAACGAGAGTTATTGGATCTCGTGCAAATTCGTAGATCAAAATTCGGGGATTGGAGTGACAAGTGATTTTGGAGTCGAGAGTCATGAACTCCCAGTTTGCGAATGTTGAAAAGATCTGGACCACTGGATCAAAGGAAGCTCACAGTTGTTGATCTCGTCAAAGGATAAATTTCAGAGTCGGGGAATCATAGAGGGAGAAAAATGACCATTAGTTGTTATCTCAAGTCATGAAACCCAAAATCCTTTGTGGGCTTAAACAAAGGGTTTAGTTAACTCTTGTCGTGGTTGAAGAGAAGATCCTGCACAGATCTCAGCTTGAGGGCAGGAGGTCTACACCACTCATGCACACATGCATCCATTCCAACCTAGAATGATCATTAATTTCTCAGATCCATATCACAATGGATCTCCTCCTCTTTCCATTCATTTCCATTCTCGACCCAAGAGAAAACGAATTAGCAAGAGTGAAATTAGAAATTCTCAAAATGAAAATATTAACCATGAACAACAAACAACCCCCAACAACCCACATATAGGATTTATATAATTACAAGAACCCTGAACCACATGGCCTCCCCAAGAAGCTTAACCACTTTTCTCAATTAAAAACAAAAGTGGTAAATAAAATATAATAAAGACTTATCCCCTTTATCCCCCTCTCTCATGGAATCATATCCCCCTATATATTTTCCTTTTCCTTCTTGCAGCCAATGATGTATTTTATTAATATATATATATAGATGTATTACATTTCTAGGTACTCTAACCCCTTTCCAACTTTATCGGCTCATCATCTTAAGTCACATTTACATAATACATTCTAGCTCATAGGGATCAAAATAAGGGTGTTACATCCCCCTCCCCTTATGTTGGCACTGTCTTCAATGCACAACACCATACCGATGTTCTTAATATTACAAAGATACACTCTCTAGTGTTTAATCCATACAGGAAGTCCAACCAAATGCTTATATACATAGGCACCCCATCCTAAAAGAAAAAATGAATACATAGGCACTCTGTCCCAAAACATGCATAATGATCTTCAAACTTTATGTTTTTGGTAGCAGTTCCAACTAGAAAGATCTCCTTCCCTATTATCCTAGACAACCTAAAGAAATGAACTCTTTTCTCTGTCATGCGGTCCCTCAGGTTGTTCCATTTTTCTGTAGGGCTCCATTGCACTCAGCCAGGAATTTTCAGAGTTGTGTCTCCAAGAAATCCAGCTACAACAAGTCCATTGGACTTTCTTCATTGTATTCCTTCATCATTAAGCTCAATCTTCTTCTAGTGATCATTTTCCCGAGCTTCCATATTCCATGGCCAACATATGATCTATATTATAAACATACAATAATCATGATATATCATCATAAAAAATTTCAATCATAAATGTCAAATATGTTTTATATAGGAAAACATAATTTCCAAGCATGAGCTTCTTGCTCATAATTGGTTTGGCTCTTGCAATTGTAGGAATCATTATTTATTATGGCTTACAAAAATTCCATACCCAATACCATTATTCCTACAATTTTCTCAACCTTCACTAATCCAAAAAGGATATAGAGAAGGATAAGAACAATTTAGAACTCATAGGGGAAACTCAGGATGTTGAGAATGGCTTCAGTAGATAGAGAAAGGGAAAAAATTCAAATTTCCCAAAACTCGGTGAAAATGGCATGATCACGAAGAGTTCTTGTCAATATTTCTAACGACACAAATGCCTCATCAAATGGAGTTACGGGTTGAAAGATATTTGCATTCAATGTTTGGTCAACCTAGCCCAGTCAGCAGGGGATGAGTCAACATTTGTACAAATGATTTCATCATCCATACAACACATGTGACAGAAGAAGGAAGGTGACACATGTAATGATGACATGGCAACACCATAAGATACCACGTGTCACCCAGTTTTGGCATTTTTGGACCGGTCCGTCTACCAATCGGATCGTGACACATGACAGTATGTATAGTCCATACGATTGATGTGGCATGTTGAATTGGAAAGTGGAAATGTCGACCAGTGAGAGGCTGCCACATGGCCCAATCAGAGGTTGCCACGTGACAGGTGGGAAATTCCCAATGACATCCCGTGAAAAAAAATTGGAAAAAAATGGTTTGGCGGGTCTGCCAAATATGGAAGACCACCCCAAACATAGCCAAATTTTTAAATCATTGGATATGTTTGTATATCCACTGCTAAACTCTAGGAATGGTCATGTTATATATACGCATTGTAAAAAATACAAATCCAAAAAGGGGAGTCCATGGGGTTTGACCCCGGGACCTCCTCCCACACAAAGTGCCTTAACATATCTACCCTAACCAATAGGTCATGGCCCACTACATTGTAACCAACACCTTCAACAATTATTAAATGTTTCATCTTCGCAACCACCAGGGGGGGAGGCGCATACCGTACATCCTTTTGGGAACACATTTCTATGCAAGTACAGTCATTAATGAAGGTTGCAGAGTGTTGGAGCATAATCCTAACTTACATTAGTTTATACCTAGATTAGACTCCTAGATCTTGGTTAATACATTCATTTACACTTGATTTTACCTAATTTGGCCACATAGAGAAGAAGGGCACCTCATCCCTAGATTTTAGGGAAAACTGCTAATTTTAGATCAAGACTCAACTCTCGGTTCTTGATTTTCTTGATTTTTCTTGATTTTTTCGATTTATTCTTGATTTTCTTGATTTATTCATGATTTATTCCAACTCCCCCATGAAAAAACTCATCTATTATTATGGAATGCACACCTCCTCTTTGAGTGAGAGATTTATTCCTTAATTAATGATTTTTGTCGTTACTATTATTAGTAACTACTATTTTGGGTCAGTTAAGTGAGTTGGAACTGCTTCTCTTGTCAGTTAAGTGAGCTTAAGTGAGATAATGTGAATCACTTAACTCTTGTGGACATTAATGAGTGTGTGACATGTATCTTTAGTGTTCTAGGTCGAACTATGTGGTCTCCCTTAGCTTATGACACCTATTTTAGCTATTTCTAGTTTTTTTTGACTAGAATTTCTATGTTGGAAATTCTATATATTCACCTCCTCTCTTCTTTTTGAGGATGGTTGCTCATGTATATTCATTTTTGATTAATATAATATTCTGATTTATGGAGAAAAAATTTCTCTCATCTCTTGAATATCATCAAATTGTTTGTGTTCAATTTAACTAGAATTCTAGATCTATCGGGGTTTCTGCAGGAATTCTACATGGTATCAAAGCTAGATTGAATCTAGTGGATTGTACACGGTTTTATTTGAAGGTATAGATCATCAGGAGGTGTAGAAAGCAGAAATGGATCATCTCTCTCATCCCACAAAACTCATTCTAAATCCTTTCAATTACATTGAATGGAAGAGAGAGATCTCTTTGCTCCTCCGAAGCAAAGGGCTTTATCGGCTAACAATGGGAACGAAGAAAGAACCGATTGTTGTAGTGGAGAAGATAAAGTATTTAAATAAATTCGATGAAGAAATTGGGATGATATTCCTATTAATTTCCATATATATCCTCTTTCATGTCAGTGGAGCCACTACTCCCGATGTGGTCTAGACCACATTGGAAGGACTATTCGGCAAGCAAGATGCAATGAGAGTGCATCAACTGGAGAATGAACTCATATCCATAAGTCCAATTAATTTCAGCAACCTGAAATAATTCTTCACCAATTTCAAATCCCTCCTCTTTGAACTTAATGCATGTGGAGTCATGAAAGGGGAAGAACAACTCATCATTTCAATTCTCTCGAAACTAGGCCCTGAATATTCCGTATTTGTGTCGTCTTTTCAAGCATCTAAATTGACTCATGAAAAATGGAAAATGCCTCCATTGAATGATTTCATTGCAGAATTGACTCAAGAGAAATATAAGTTAGTCCAAATGGGTTCCATCAAGCGTTCCAAGAACTAAGCACTTGCAGCTACTAATGCTCCAAAGAGCAGTGGAAATAACAAGGAAAGAGGAACGGGTAAATTTCCTGAATCGAAGAAGGAGAGATTCACACAATATTCAGAGAACTCTTCTGAGCCTAAGGGTAAGAAGAAGAAGAAGGAAATAACACTTTGTAGATAGTGTTCCAAAGTTTTTCATCCCGAATAAA
>JZKD02S1643472.1:738980-761762 GCA_000966675.3 Picea glauca
ACATCTAAAAGGTAGATCAACAAAGTGTTTGACGAAATACCTCACTCAGAAAAAGTTTTTAAAAGACACCAAAACAGTGATGATCCTTGCATAATGGCTTGGGATCATTACAAAAGACTGCCTATCATTTTGAAGAAGAAGAGGTTTTCTCCCTTTATGGGTTTGCTTGTGAAAATTTGTCTCTGTGTATATCTTATGTGTGATTGATGCTCATTATTTATGTTGTTCGTATGATGTATAATATTGATGGTCACTTGATGAAAGATTAAAAATGGTTTAATAGACTTAAAATTGTTTAAGAACAGTAACAATTGATTCAACCCCCCCTCTCAGTTATCTTAGTAATTTCAGCAAACTACCATCGTTATATTTGGATGGAAATGTAGCAACGATATATGGATTTTGGGAGAAAACACTCCAGATGAAAGCGTGAGGGGAGGAGATAAAACTATCAAAGTCCGGATTCTCGAAGTAAATATTGATCTTCCGATGGAGAAGGACTCATGTCACCTGATCTGCAACTCTAGGAGAAATTACTCTAGAGGAATATGAGAGGGGACGCCTTGAAGTCCCGAAGTAAACAATGATCATCTAATCTGTAGGAACATGTGGCACTTGATATGCAACTTCGAACAAAATCACTTTGAAGGAAAATGGGAGTGGAGAAGTTGAAACTCCCAAAGCCCGAAATCCTGAAGTAAATCATGATCGCTCGATCTGAAAGGACGTGTGGCACTTTATCTGTGACTTTGGGAAAAATAACTTTGGAGGAAATTGGGAGTGGGGAAGCTGAAAACTCCTGAAGCCTGAAATCCCAAAGTAAATCATGATCGTTTGATATGAAAGGATGTGTGCCGCTTGATCTATGATTTTGGGGCTTCCATCTGGTATTTAAACCTTGCACAACTTTGAGATGTCGAATACACGCAAGCTGCTTATCTGAACTGCTACTGGGATCTCCGTCGTTGAAAATTGAACCCAACCACTAGTTGTATTTCAGCCCAAAAATAGACTTATTTGAATGTTGTGCTTGTTCTTATGGTTGTTTCTTGTGTAATAAAAATATTTGGACAACTGTTAAGACCCTTGAAAACTTCACTTGATAACATTTGGCTCCATAGGGGATGGCATGCTCCCTATGAGCTGCCAAGAATGCCTATTTCTAGTGCCTTAGCTATTAGGTTGTGGATTCGAGCTCAAATATATTTTGTTGAAGACAACATGCTAATATATACACTATTCTACTTACAAAAAGAAAACAAACACATGTTCTCCAGAAGGATCTTATTTATGTACAAACCTACACTAACTGATTTTTACAATGTGTTCGGTGAAAGAAAACTTCCACCAGAGCCACCCAAGTAAGTTCCTAACAAAAAATTTTCTTACTATGTCACTCATCAGCAAGGGACAATAAAAATGTGACAACAAATTGATTACATTCTTCAGATTTCCTTGTAATGTTGAAGGTAAGATAAGGCTTGGAGGCTTCAATACATTGAGGAAATGAAACTCCATGTATTCCCCTACAGGGTCATAAAATAGGTGACAAAGATTTCTGGGTCAACAAAAGAAAACCTTTTCTTCTTTACAGCTGCATACATCTGGCTGAATGTTTGTGGCAAGCACAAGTGAGCGAAAGGATAATGCAGGATGTTGATATACTTATTCTTTGTCTGCTCTGATAATATCTACTAGATGATGGAAAGAAATAGCCTCATGTATATCAATGGATGTCTCTTTATCTTTACCATGTTGCTCTTGGTAAAATATTTCACTTTCATCAGAAGGATGGATGCTACTGCCTTTCTCTTCGATAAACACCTCAGCATATTCATCACTATCTCCATAATGATCAAATAGAGGAGGAGTCTTGAATGACATGCCAAGAGGTATCTTCTGCCCAACATGAGAAAATTGTTCTTTATTATCAAACACATGATGCCTTTCAAGATTCAATACAGGAAGAAATATATTATCATCATCATATGATTCAAAAATAGGATGCTCATATCTAGGACTTTTAGAGATAGGGCTACAAAGAATATAAGATTCTAGAACAAACTCAATTTATGCACTTTCCTTACTGAGACAACAAACACAGTTTTCATCATATGTAGATGAACATGTGATTTGGATTATTTTCGACATGAAATGAGAGCAGAGATATAATAAATAAATATACAGAGATATCTCAGATATCCAACAATATAACATAAATGTATCATATATGAAATCGTAAACACAGAGATACAGTAATACAATTTCTATTAATGAGCGAAAATGTACAAAGACTGTAAAACTACAGAGTGAAAGACTTGCTAGAATGGTGGAAACTTATCTATGAGAAGAGATGTGATGGCTACTCGCATTCGCAAGAAAATGATTGTTACAATGAGGCTCTAAAGGCCTTTTTAACATAAGTAAAATCTAAAACCCTACCACTGGAAGATGAAAATCCAAAAGGTTTGCGGGCCACAATGGGGGTAGTTGATACGTCAACTTCCCGGGGGTGTCACTTTTGCATACAATCTTTATTTGGGAGACTCGATACACTATTGGAAAGGTCTAACCGAGAAGAAATATTTTCGACTGGTCCAAGCTAGTTCCTTTTGAAGCATCCTGGAGCCTGAATCCCCAAAAAACTTCGTTTAGGGCCTAAAATAGCCCTGAAAGTTTGGAACCCGAAAAACTGTCGAAACACTGCCAAGATGGAAAATCGTTTTTTGAGCCCATGGAATAGGTAGGTGGCCCTTATTATCCACCTGGATCAATCCTCCCTCCTTAGGAAGAAATGGTATCCATTTCATTGAGTTCCCGCGGGAGAGAGGGAATTGTTTGTTGAATCTGAATCTTGGTGAGTTACTTGCCTTGTTGGATACGTTGCGTTGCTCGGTTTGTGGAAGGTTGTCACGAACTTGTTGTTGGTGGGATTGAATCTATTCAACCAGTCGAGCTACCTGATATGACTGTGTGAAGAAGGAATTTTTGTGCTTTGTTGCAATCTTTTCGACCTACTTCTATTGGATAGAAGCTGCTTGGTCTGAGGCTGTAGTGGTTTCAATATCATTATGTTCTCCTTTCAAACAAATTGTGAAGAAGTTGAATTTTGAAGTATAAGATAGTACCTTGCGACACTATTTAGGTGAGACAATAGTTGCAACTACCTCTGGTATCTTGTAGATATGACCCCCCATAGTATCAGTGACACTACAGGGTCGAGACTCATAGATAGCATGGCGCTTCCACATATATGGTTGGCCCAAAAGAACATCACATACATCCAGTGGAGAAACATCACATAATACCTCATCCTTGAAGGGTTGGATGTTGTATGACAATTGACATTGTTGGCTAACATGAAGATATCGTCCCTTGCAAAGCCACACGATGTTGTATAGTTGTGGGTGTGGTGTTATCTACAATCCCAACTATTTTACGACCTCTGTTGAGATGAGGTTCTTTTGGCTTCCTCTATCAACAATACAATGCAGCGAGGTCCCCTTCACCCACATATTTGAATGAAAAATATGCTCCCCCTATTCAAGATCTGTTGGTTCTTCTGGTTGAATTGTTACGGTCGTGACAATAATAATGGGGTCTCTGCAATGATCTGTCTTTTACCAGTATTTTTAGAATCAGATTCTGAATCAGGGTTCGGCTCTTTGTCTTTGATCTTGGCCAGCAATGAATGTTTTGAGAGACATTCATCGATGTTGTGCCAGGGAATTTTGTGGAAATTGCACCATTTTCTGGTGTCCTTATTTGTCTTCCCATGACCCTTCTTTTCCTGTGGCTTGGACTGGTTTATGGGAGACTACTTGTTAGGGCCATATTTATCATACTTTGATTGTTGTAGATTTGTAGACCTGAACTCCTATTTGTTCTGGTGCTTAAATTTCTACTTGATTTTAACAACATAACGATAAGCAACATAAAGTGATGAGATGTCCAGAAAATCCATTTCAGTTTGGATGTATCTATGTAGAGCCCCACGGTATTTCAGAACCAAATTCCATTCGGAGTCTTTGATACCCATCTTCATGTGGAAGGTATGGAAGTTTTTGGCGAACTCCAGAACTTATTGTCCCCTCTCTTGCCACAGTTTGGTCCATCTCATGTATTGGTCCTCATAGTCACCAAAAGGGTAATATTGTTCCTTTACCGCATCCACAAAAAAATCCCAAGTGGGCTCGACCCCATATAATCCAGACTCCTCTGTGGAACTTTTCTACCAGTAAGTTTCCCACCAATGTTTGGCATGAGGGAGAGCTTTAAGGAGTGCGAAGGTGATATTTTCCCTATCAAAAAAATTATGAACAGAGAAATAACCTTCTAACAGATTTAACCATTTCTCTAGGGCATGCACATCTTTCTGACCTTCAAATACTGGGATATCAAAATTAACATGTACCTTGAAATGATAGGTGATTCCAAAGTGGTTTTTTGATGAATACGCACCTGTCTCTATCAGTAGGCATTGAAGGATGTGGGAAAAAATCTCCATCATTTCATCCCTCTGTTGCGTGAGAGCTTGCTCAAGGAACAAATTGATAGAATTGTCTCCTCCATGGTTTTTATTTTCTTCCACCATGGAGGGTTTAT
The DNA here is from genome assembly GCA_000966675.3 of Picea glauca. Lineage (NCBI taxonomy): Eukaryota > Viridiplantae > Streptophyta > Pinopsida > Pinales > Pinaceae > Picea > Picea glauca. The sequence goes on from JZKD02S1643472.1 coordinate 743,586, forward strand.
TGGGAATGAAAGAGCAATTTTCTTCAAGAGAGACAAGCTTAATACACAACTTTATATACTCATACCTCGTCGGGGACATGCACTGAAAAATGATCAAGAGCAACTTTCTCTGATACCACTGATCCAGATTATTTTCCACATGAAATGAGAGCAGAGATATAATAAAGAAATATACATAGATATCTCAGATATCCAAAAATATAACATGAATGTATCAAATATGCAACCATAAACACAAATATACAGTAATACAATTTCTATTAATGAGCAAAAATGTACAAAGACTGTAAAAATATAGAGTGGAAGACTCGCTAGAATGGTGGCAACTTATCTCTGAGAATAGATGTGATGGATACTCACATTCACAAGAAAATTATTGTTACAATGAGGCTCCAAAGGACTTTTTAACATAAGTGAACTCCAAAACCCTAACCCCAGAAAATGAAAATCCAAAAGGTTTGCGGACCCCGATGGGGGTAGTTGATACGTCAACTTCCCGGGGGCATAACTTTTGCATACGATCTCTGTTTGGGGTGCTTGATACACCGTTGGAAAGTTATACCCAAGAAGAACGATTTTCAACTAGTCCAAGTAAGTTACTTCGATAGTCTCTTGGACTCCGAATCCATAAAAAACATCGTTTAGGGCCTCAAAATGGCCCCAGAAGTTTGGAACCCGAAAAACTGTTGAAAAACTGCCAAGATGGAAAACTATTTTCTGATCTTGTGGAATAGGTGGGTGGCCACCGATATCCACCTGAATCAAGAGAAATTAGAAAAAAATGATTCCTCATCTAAGGAATCTTCTTTGTTCTCACAGCCTTCATAAGAATCGACTATATCCTAAACATTGTCTTTATACTCCTCACAACAACTATGGCAAATTAACTTAGAGGAATAAAACTTTTAACTATGCATATTGAAAGTTGCATGAAACTGTTCCAGGGAGGAGATGCTAGAAGGGGGTAAGGATTGATACCAATAATGATAATATCCCTCTAATGAGTACATGAACATCTTCATTAATACATCCTCATGATGTATTCCCCAGTGATGCATGAGTTCATGAAACTCAAGCAGATTCTCTACAGGGTTGTCATCTCTATGTTCTCTAAATATGCGCAAAAAATCACCCCATTCATCCATAGTAGGAACAACATTTGGAAAATCGGGAACAAAAGAGAAATTAAAAGGAGCAAACCTCTGAGCCAAAATGGCTTCCATATGGAAATATGACATCTTAAAATTGTGGTGTCGCCACTAGATTCTTTAATCATGGAGTCGTTGGGTGAATGATATGCAGTATGAATGTGTTTGGAATTTTTTCACCATCAAAGATTAGATTTGATCGTTGTCATTCTACCAGGGAAGATATCTTCACTTCCATCCTCGACATTGGCGCCATTAATGTTAGCACTGAGATTCACCCTCTGACTGCAAGAGGATAATCCCAGTACCCATCAAAATAAAAGTAAAAGGATTAAAATGGTTTGAGAAGGTGGATCAGTGAGACTATAAAGAGAATACAAAATAACAGAAGTAACTGCAAATCAGTTCAGGACCATTGGGATATGGAGTTGTAAGTATCGTGGATAAGGAAGGCATTTAAACTACCTATCATACAAAAGGATAAATGCAATGATGAGGAGAAGAAGACAAAAAAAATTGGTGAAACATGAAAGATGGGAATGATAGCAGCAAAACCTCCATCACCTCAGGGATCCATAAATCATAGAGATTACATTCAGACAAGAAGGAAAAAAAAAGAAAATCTAACGAACTGTGAAATATGGGCATGATAGAAATAAAACCTCCATTGCCTCAGGGATCCATAAATCAGAGAGATTACATTCAGACAAGAATGAAAATAGAGAAAATATGACAAACCATGAAAGATGGGCATGCCAACAATAGAAAATCCATCGCCTTAGGGATCTATAAATCAGAGAGATTACATTGAGACGAGAAGGAAAATAGAGAACATTTGATGAACCAAGAAAGATGGGAATGATAGCAATAGAAACTCCATCTCTTTGGGAATCCGTAAATAAAAGAGATTACATTCAGATAAGAAGGAAAACAGAGAACATCTGACAAACCATGAAATATAGGCATGATAGAAACAAAAACTCCATCGCCTTAGGAATCCATAAATTAGAGAGATTACATTCAGACAAGAAGGAAAACAAAAATAGCATGTAAACTAAAAATACATTCTGATAAAAACGATTCAAAGGAATATTCAATAACATATATTTACAATCCAAGCCCTTAGGCATACAAACTAAAAAATTACAGAGCCCTTCTCTTGAAACTTACTCGGCTCTCTAGCCTATCAAGAACACCTCTCTTAGTCAAAATAAAGACCTATCTATTTATAATTATATTAGTCCAAAACTACCAAAAGTGTGACCTGGCTATCTCATTCAATGCTTTCGTCTATGCATTCTTTTGTCATACTGTGCGTGTATCCTCCTATGAGACACAAACTCAGCTCAACACGACCATGCAAGAAAACAATCCATATGGGTACCTCAGGCTGATAGTTCTATCTCCACGGCCAAATCCTCCATGCCTTCTATTTATGGAGTGATTTGAGGTTTCAACCACTACTCCTTTTTCATTAACTGATCCTTTGACAGGATCAGGATGAAGGTTAATGATTAGTGTGCTTCCACGCGTTGCTCTTGGATTTTATGTTTAGAAGAACAAGATTGTGGGGATGTCGAAGGAGGTTTGGACCCACACCACTTTTGAGCTCGCAATTCACCACCTTCCTCCACATAGCTCTTTTACTATACCAACGTTTCAATCAGGGATGATTTTAAGGATCAAAATTTATATTAAAATGTAGAAACATGGGCTAATCTTACTAGTCCTTAATATGCAAAATTTAATATGTTTGGCAATAGTTTTGTAAAAATATTCAAATTTATAAGGATTTTGTATAGTTTATACAAAATTTTGGCAATTTTTAAGGTAAAATAATTTTATTCTATGGAATTTGAGCGAATCATTTTTAGAAAAAATGGAAATTAGTGAATATTTTTTTGGGAAAAATCATGGAAAATTATCCCATTTTCAAAATTTAGCCCATAAAATCATCTATGGTTTCAATTGTGAGACTGCTCAAGAATTTTATCATTCGAGCATGTTGCATGCCCGTAATGAAACGTGGTCATTGATCTGGTCACGATCTACGATCTGGGTGCTCCTACTGAATTTAGTGCCACCACTAAAGTTTATCTTCCTGCCAAATTTAGGATCATTCTAACCACGCTGGGAGATGGCGCTAATTTTGGCGCTTGAACAAGAACACTTCCCAGAGGATGATCTGACGTGGTGTCCTTATGTCACTATGGTGATGTTTCATGAAAATAGAGGTGACACATGTTGTCCCTAGCTAGATGCCAGGTGTCATGACTAATGAGAGCACCACATGTATGAACTGATGATTGCCATGTACTTTGGCACTTCAGAACTCGGGGGCGGTCTGCATGTAGAGATGGAGCTCTGAAGTGAATGACAATCATTGATATGGTGGAGGACATGTGGCAGGGATCTGTTAACTTTGGGAGAAAACACTCTGGATGAATACGGGAGTGAGGAACATGAAACTCCCGAAGCCCGGAGTCCCAAAGAAAAATACCACCATTAGATTTGGATGGACACATGGCAACGATCTATGAATTTATAGAGAAAACGCTTCGGATGAAAGCAAGTGGGGAGGATTTAAAACTCTCAAAGTCTGAATTCCTGAATTAAATATTGATTGTTCGATGGAGAAGAATGCATGTCGCCTGATATGCAACTCCAAAATAAATTACTCCGGAGGAAAATGAGAGGGAAATCCCCAAAGTCTCGAAGTAAAAAATGATCGTCTGATCTGAAGGAAAACACGGCACTTGATCTACAACTTCGGGAAAAAACACTTCAGAGGAAAATGGGACTGGAGAAGCTGAAAGTCATGAATCTTGAACTCCCAAAGTAAATCATGACTGTTTTATCTCAAAGGACGTGTGGTGCTTGATCTGTGACTTCGGGAAAAAGTACTTCAGAGGAAATTGGGAGTGGGTGAGCTGAAAACTCCTAAAGCCCAAAATATAGAAGTAAATCATGGTCGTTCAATCTGAAAGGATGTGTGGAACTTGATCTGTGATTTCGGGGCTTCCAGCTAGTATTTAAACCTTATGCAAATTTTAGATTTCGAATACACATGAGACACTGATCTTAACTTCTCCTGGGATCTCCGCCGCTGAAAATTGAACCCAACCATTGCTTGTATTTCATCCCAAAAATAGACTACTCTGAATGTTGCGCTTGTTCTTATGGTTGTTTCTTGTGCAAGCAAAAGATTTGGACAACTGTTGTGACCCTTGACAACTTCTTGTGATAACACACTCATTTCAAGAAAAGTGGTCATGATGAAGAACATTGTTGGAAACTACATCCATAAAATAAATCGAAATAGTTTTTTGGAAATGGAAACAAAAAAACCGTTGCTATAGTGCAACAAGATCTTGGTTCCGATTCAGGAGATGAAGGAAAGATCACAACAGTTGGATTACAAGGTAAAGATTCCCTTCATGCTAGTTCAAGTTCCAATAATGAATCTCATGTTGATGAACGAAACATGAATGAGTTACTTCACATAATATTTGTATCTAAACACACTAAGATAGATACATTATTTTATTTGGGTTCCCAAGTAAACTTAATATCTGAAGCACTTGTCAAGAAGATGGGTCTTGAAACAAAACCACATCCCAAGCCTTATCCTCTTGGTTGGGTATGTGATAAAGAAAAACTTAGTGTCACCAAACAATGTAGGGTCATATTTGTTATTTCTTCAAAGTTGATTGATGAAGTGGATTTGGATGTTGTACCACTTGATATATGTGGCATAGTGTTGGGAAGTCCTTATCTTTATGATATAAAATTAGTCTTATTTCGTCATGAGAACAACTACCAAATTACTAAAGGGGGAGTGGAATATATTGTTAGATCTCACAGCATGAGGGTAAATACAAAACTTGTTAGTCCAGGGAAAATGAAAACACTCATAAACACTAATAATAGATATGTACTCATGGTCGTCAAAGAGAAAGATGTCGGGACATCTGATGCTTTCCAAGGGTGTGATCCATCTCATAAAAAGGAATTAATTAATATTGTTTCTAAGTATGGTGATATTTTTTAGGAACCAAATGGATTACCTCCTAAGAGGGAAATCCAACATGAGATACTTCTTCAACATGATTCTCCTCTTCCTAATCTGGGCATGTACAGGATGTCAGTTTTGGATATGAAAGAGATCAAGAAGTAGGTAAAGGGCTTATTGGATCAAGGGGTCATCAGGTCTAGTTCATCTCCTTTTGGTTCTTCGATCATGATAGTTCCAAAGAAGGATGGCACATGGTGAATGTGTGTCGATTACCAGTCCTTAAATAAAATCACGGTGAAAAATCGATACCCTCTTCCTCATATAGATGATTTACTTGATCAATTGAAGAATGTTGTTTATTTCACTAAGTTGTATTTGCACAGTGGATATCATGAAATTAGGGTTGTAGAACAAGATGCATGGAAAATTTCCTTTAAAACCAAACAAGGATTTTGTGAGTGGTTAGTTATGTCGTTTGGGATTTGTAATGCTATGACAACTTTCATGCGTGTGATGAATGATGAATTCAGGCCTTTCCTATATGACTTTGTGATTATATATTTAGACGAATTTCTTATTTTTAGTGGGACTTGGGATGAATGTGTGAGGCGTGTAAAGAAAGTATTGGATACTTTGCAAAGCGAAAAGTTGTATGTAAAATTGTCTAAATGTGAATTTAGCAAGACTGCACTTATGTACTTAGGTCATATTGTAGGAGGAGGACAATTAAAAATTGATCCTTCCAAAATTGATGTAATTGTAAATTGGCCTTAGCCAAAAAGTGTAACCGAAAGTGTAACCGGAGTCCGAATATTATTAGGTGTAGTCCAGTATTGTAGGAGGTTCATTTCCAACTTATCCTTTATAGAAGCTCCTTTGCATGCCTTAACGAGTGTGAAGAAGACTTTTTAGTGGGAAGGAAATAAACAAAAATCTTTCAACACTTTGAAGGAGAAGATCAATACTGCACCAGTACTAGCACTACTGAATATTCAACAACCTTTTTAGATCGAGACAGATGTGAGTGGATATGCCATGGGTGTAGTATTGATGCAATATTGTAAGCCTATCTATTACCACTCTGAAATTTTAACCAAGCTATTTTTAACTATCCTACATATGATAAAGAGTTGTATGTATTAGTCTAGAGCATAAATAAATGGAAGCACTACTTGTTAGGGAAGGAAACAATCATACATATTGATCACCAACCCTTAAAGTGTCTCCAAGCATAGATCAAATTGTAACAATATCGACACTAGAGATGGATGGGTTTTCTACAACAATTTCATTTGGTAATCAAGTACAAAAAGGGTACAAGTAACAAGGTAGTCGATATGGTTTCTAGACCTCCTATTGTTGCTTCTATTATTTTGAAGAATACTTCTTTATCTCATGATAGCTATGTAGAAAAATATGCCATCGATGAAGATTTTAAATAAGTATATGAGAAGCTAACCCTTGGGGCACAGTTAGAGAACTATTTTCTGCATGAAAAGTACTCTACCATTTTGGAAAGCTATGTATTCCTACAAGTAAACAAGACCATGTAATACGAGAAGCTCACAGTTCTCTTGTGTCTGGCAATTTTGGGGTAGGAAAAACTATGGCTTATTTTCATACGTTTTGTTACTGGCCTCAAATGAAAGCAATTGTAACTAAATATGTAAAGGGGTGTGTGATGTGTTCTACTTGTAATCCCACTAATAGAAAACTAGGGCTATAATCACCACTTCTTGTTCCATCCCATCCATGGGAAAGTATCTCCATGGATTTTGTAGGGGGTTTACTAATGACCAAAGAGGGTCATGATTATTTGTATGTTGTAGTGGTTATGTTCAACAAGATGTGTATCTTGATGACATTTAAAAAGTAGATAACTATTGAGCAGATTGCTAATCTCTTCTTTCGGTATGTTTGGGTTCACTTTGGGTTACCCACATCCATTATTTCAGATTGAGATACTCAATTTGTTGGGGACTTTTGGACTAGCTTGTGAAGGATGATGGACACCAAATTGAAGAGGATCACTTCTTTCCATCCACAAACCAATGGATAGACATAGGTGGTAAACTAAACATTGGTACTTTTTCTTTGAGGCTACTGCATCAATCATCCTAAGTTATGGGATGAAAAAATACTCTATGTACATCATGTGTACAACCGATATTTACATTCATCCACTGAGAGTTCACCTTTTGAAGCATGTTTTGGATACCTAGAAAAATTTCCTTTGGAATTGATGTATGGGAGACATACCGATGTGAATGAAGAATGAACAGAGGACAGAGCCCACAATTTCATCCAGAGGATCTGGCAGATACACCAGGTAGTCAGCGAACAGTTGGAGAAAATTCAAGCATGGTATAAAGCTCAACATGACAAGCACGTGGTTGATCACTAGTTCTAGGCTGGAGACTGGGTATGTCTTCACATCAACAAGGATAGATTGAAGGGTGAAGTCAAGAAACTCAATCCCATTCATTATAGACCCCTCACTATATTGGAGAAAAATGGAACCAATTCTTTTCGTCTGGATCTTCCACCTTACATGCAGATTTACTCAGTTGTGAACGTTGAGAAACTGAAAATGTATTAGCCTTCCATGATCATGGATCAAGATGAGGAAGTTTAAATACCTTCAGTTGATGAGTTTTCACCTGAGTAATTGGATGAGTTACAGGAATATATCATCTTGGACAGGAGGACAAGGACTTCACGCAGGGGTGATGTTGATTATCTTCGAGTAGGATTAAAAGGCACACATCCAAGCAAGGCAAAGTGGATAGAGAAGGACAAAGTGAGGTGACTCTTCCCTCAATTACCTGTTGATTGATGAAATATTTTGGTGGCCCAAAAATATCTCAGTGGGAAGGCATGATCCAAAAAGGATCTAGAGAAGGATAAGAACAACTCATAATTCACAAGGGAAACTTAGGAAGCTCAGAATGGCTTCAGCATACAAAGAAAGGGAAAACATTCAAATTTCCTAAAACTTAGTGAAAATGGTATGATCGAAAAGATCACGTCACAATATTTCTAACGACACAAACGGCTCGTCAAACAGATTTACGGATTGAAAGCTATTTGCGGTCAAAGTTTGGTCAACCTAGCCTAGTCAGCATCCATACTGTTGACATTGATATCCATACAACACACATGACAGGAGAAGAAAGGTGACACATATAATGATGATGTCAGCATGATTATGTGACATCATGAGAGAGGCTACCACGTGTCACCCATTTTTGGCATTTTTGGACCGATCTGTGGACCAATCAAATCATGCCACCTGGCAGTTCATATAGTCTGTATGACTGAGGTGGCATGATAATGTGGCATGCTAACTTGGAAGATGGAAATGTGGACCAGTGAGAGTCCACCATGTGGCCCAATCAAAGGCTTCCACATGGTAGGCAAGAAATGTCCAAGGAAATCCCGTGAACAAAAATTTGAAAAAAAATGGTTTGGCGGGTCCGCCAAATCTGGTAGACCACGACAAACCTAGCCATCATTTTAAATCATTGGATATGGTTCTATAGACACCTCTAATCTAGTGGAACGATCATGTTATATATATACAATGTAAAAAATACAAATCCCAAAAGGGGAGTCTATGGGGTTTGACCCCAGGACCTCCTCCCACACAAAGCACCTTAACATATTCCCCCTAACCAATAGGTCACGGTCCACTACATTGTAACCAATGCCATCAACAATTCTTAAATGTTGCATATGCCCAACCACCATGGGGGGAGGCGTGTACCATACGACATTTTGGGCATGCATTTCTATGCAAGTACAATCATTAATGCAAGTTGAAAAGGGAACAAAAACCGAGAAAAATTTCTTCTTGGGCCTAGGAGTGCCAAAGTTGGATCAAGGCATGGAGACAATCATTTTTGGGTAATTCAACGCCATGAATTCAGTGGTGATGTATGTTTTATGATATGAGCATTATTTTTGTAGCTTGATTTCAAAATGAGGTATACTTATGTATTTTGCCAAATTATTTTGTTGAGTTAATGAAAGAGCCCACCCATTTGAGATTAAGACTCAAAGACATAGTCCACCAGGGATGAACTTTGTTATCAATATTTTGTGTTTAGATCTGATGCTTATGTATCTTAATTTTTTATCTTTTCCTTCTTTAATGTTGCAATTTAAATTATTCTCATTTAATGCAATTCTTTATAAGTCACGATAAAAATATCCTAGATCATTCACTCACTCAAACCAATTGTTAGTATATCATAACAATTTTTTTAAATTACTCAAATCTGCTTATGTATAGGAAAAACAATTCCCCAGGCATGAGGATTTTTCTCATAAAGCTTGGATATTGTAGAAACAATAATTGGACTTATGTATGGGATTAAATCCTTCCATACCCAAGACCATTCTCCCCATAATTTCCTCAGCCTTTCATTCAACCAAACAAACTGTTAGCATAACATAACAATTTGTAACTATTAATTTCTGAAATCTATTTTATACAAGAAAATATAATTCCCAAGAATGGATTTTATTTTCATAATGTTTGGCTCTATAGTTGTAGATATCATTATTCCATATGTCTTACATCCATACCATATCTAGGACCATTCTACCTACAATTTCCTCAATTTACACACGTCCAAACAAATTGTCAATAATTTTTAAATTCCAATTTCTAAAATTGTTTTATACAAAAAAAGTTTCCAGACATGATCTTTTTCTCAAAATGTTTGGCTCTTCCAACAATAGATAATGATATTCCTTATGGGATTACATTATTTCCATATCCAATATCACTCCACCTATAGTTTTCTTCAACCTTCACTCAACCAAACAAGTTGTTAGTATCATGGATATGTATATTTTTATGGAAACAATTACAAAAATTCAAAAAGTGATCTCAGAATTGTTTACAACAACAATTCAATCACTTCAATTAATCTAGATATTAACTAGAATGAACCCATCATCCTCTACACATGTATTATTAGCCGGTATTTTCTTTCTTCTAGCCATCAATGTTTTTATTACTTTGTTCCCTCAACAAATATTTTCTATAATTTATCATCATGTAACTACTCTAACATGCAACGTTCTTATTGCAATATCTAACAACTCCTGAAGTGTTCTCAACTTCATTAGTTAGAAATAATCAAATCATTTAAGTTGTTATCATAATAATTTCTATGACATATTATATACATGCATTCATAAAAATGCATTCAATAATTCATTTAATACCACTTGTAACATTTTCAACAACACCAAAAAGTGATGTCAGAATTGTAACAAACAACAATTCAATCTCCTTCAACTAGTATTCATATTAAATATAATTCAATTATCCATCATTATGTGTTTTCATCACAACAGGTTTTTCATGATGCAACAAATAATTACTAATAAAATAACAATCAATGTGCCAATACCCATGGCCACATCTACACAATGCATCCATGCATTGACTACATAATATCACATAACTTTGTCATGCATTCACCAAGGCAAGTTGTAAGGTCTGGCCAATGCCCCAACACACCATCCGAACTCTTCCCAATACTTCCTGACTACTTCAATACCCTCCTCTTCAACCCATAAAAAACACGAGGGAAAATAATTCCCAAGTGCTCTTCATTGTCGACAAAGAGGTTGCAATCCAAACATCAACTATATAAGGGAAGACACTGAGAACTCACATAGCTCTATAGCCCTTCCATATCCAATAATATCATGGTATCACACATGAATATCCCTATGGGTATTCATTGTTATAGAAGGAGCATGTCTCCTGAATTAACCCGGTTATGGTCCCATAACCAATCATAACACAAGATGCAACTAACACTTTATCTAAAATAATTCTAGAATCAACACCATTTACATACTCTATTCCTTTGGCCATTACATATCAATTTAAATATTGAAAAAATTAACTGAGGGAATTCTTACCTCAATTCCCTTCAACATTGGAAGAAATCAAATGCATACTTGTATGGTTGTTATCAACCTACTTGATGCTACCCAATCAATTGGTATTTGTAGAAGCTTACAGGCTTCCACTTCCATCCCTTTGATCACCATTCCTACCACCCTCATGGGTCTTCACATCGATGTAAGTCATAATAAGCAGTAGCATCCACATATTTAACCATGATATATCATTTTTCTTGAATACGTAATCCATCATTAGTCATACTCAATATAAAATAACATCATTATTGCATAATAACATACCATTCTAGCTAGCGGGAAAACCCCCCTATGGCTATACTAGGGTTTACAATGTAGGCAGATCAATAATCATTTAAAATTATCCTACTTCTCTAACTACCCCAAAAATACCCCAAACTCATACAAGAAAAGAAAAATGAGAAGGATCGGGTAACTATACCTCTACTCTGTGTCTGGTGTTGATCCTCTCGCGCTTGAAAGCTTTGCTGACTGGACACCTTCTCCCAAGGTTGGATTGCATTCAAAGATAGACAAACAAAAAGATACAAACATGCATTTCAGATACAAAATAGGGTTAGATGTTATAATAAAAACATAAATCAAATGAAAACATTCCATACATCATGATTTGGGACATGAAAAGTACTTCCTTTATTGATAATACAATGATCACTTACAACCAACTCCAACTACTACTCCACAAACCTAGTCCAGGCTTGTCTTCACTAAGCTTCAAGTGAACCTCCATATGGCTTCTCCTATTAACCTTGTTCTTGGGAAGTAAAGTGGGTTTCTGATGGAGGAAGGAAGGCAAATTGGGGAATTTTGAGGCAATTTTCACAAAAGGGTTGCAAATGCTTGGGGCAAGGAGGGGATGTGAAACGGGCAGAGTTTCACTATTCTTATGTCTAGATGTGGAATGAGACCCCAACACATCATTTTATATTAAAAAATGATGGTTATTCGGTTAGGTGATGGGATATAGGCGGTGGATTAGTTGGGAAACTACCCAATAGCCCATAATCTCAACGAATTCCTTGCAACTTTTTATTTTTTTCAACTTTTGCAAGAATATGCGGGTTGTAGTGGTGAAACATGCATGCGTACATGGGATGTAGTGGTGCATAAAGAGTATGTTTGTGGGAAGTATTTGTGCAAGGTGCATACATCTTCAAAAAATGGGATTTTTAGAAGAGCAACTCAGTGATGGCTTGGCAAAAAATGCAAGTAAGAGGGCCAAATGCAAGGTATGCATATGTAGAGAAATTTAGGGTTATAACAATACAAAAGCATGTTATATGCATATTCAAGCACAAATTCACATCTATACGCATGAAGAATTGATTGTCAACATGCTTATTAATGCATATGCATTCTAACTTCATTGTATGCATCATGCACTCTAGTGCATTTCTATTTCAGTTCACTTATTATTTATTTTTATTTTTTTTAGTTGGTTGTCTCTAAATTTCTTCATATCCTTGTTTCCTTGTGTTCTCCCATTATGCTCATCTGCACTATTGTAAATTGGTCTGAATACTTTCCAACCAAGTTCCACTTGCCCATTTTGCAATCCAACCAATGTGTTCAATTTGCAACAACTTATTTTTTTTGGTAATCATATCCAACTTTACCTTTATGCAACATTAGAACACCCTGGAATGAGGTAGCTCGCAACATTCCATAACTCTACTATCACAACATCCTTGAATTCAACTTACCCATAATCATTCCACATCCTTTCTATAACTTCTAATTGTCCATGGATTACTTCAACCATACTTTTCTCACTCAAGACCATTCTTAATGGAAGTATGTATTCATTTATTGGAACTTTTCAAGTGAAAGAAACTTCAATATTCTATGCCTTATTTTTGCACTGATATCCTGCTTCCATTGTGAACTCTGATGTCAATGATGTCTTTCTTTCTCTAATTACTTTTATACGAAGTAGCTAGGTCATATCTAGAAAATACAAACCTAACCTTACAAGTTCGACATGTGGAAATAGTGGGGCTTGCAATCCACTTCATAGGTCCATAACGTTTCATGTACGAACTTCATTTTGAAGTGTACAATACACCACTTGAAATATATTCATAGAATATATGTTGTTCTTTGTTTTTAAATACATTAATAAAATATAAAAAAAAAATAGTAAAAGAAAAAATATCAATATTTATTTAGGATGATGAACTTTTTTGGTGTTAAAATTATGAAGTTTTTCACCTAAAAAAAACTACAATATGCAAATGTAAAATTTTTGACATTAAGAAAAAATGAAAGAAAAAAAATGAATATGTTGTGTAATTCAATTTCCAAATAAAAAAATACCTTTAATGTTAAAATTACGGTTGTATTTTGACATCACATGTAGAAGTAATTGCTGCCATCTCTATATGATTATTTTTTATTCCCTAGTCTTTGATTTTCCTACAACATTTTATTAGTAAGGTCAATGACATGGATATTAGTAATCTTATTAAGTAGTATCAAACCATTGAATAAAACACTGATGAGAATGAGATAGGCTACAAATGATGATATATAAAAGCTTATTTTTTAACATTTTATTGGTAAGATTCTCTACTTTAGCACATATATATTATTATTGGTAAAATTATCAACTTTAACACGCATATTTAGATTATAGAGGTTTAGATACGTGTTGATGTTCAGATTGGTCAAGATCCAAACAATAACCTCACGAGGATATAAATCCCACTGCATTTTTATAGAGATGGTACTTCTATTTGGATGAAATGTTGGAAGATTATTTGTATGGTTCTACAATGGATGTAAAGGGTGAATTCTAAAGAGAAAAAACCCAAAATATCTTCCAAGAAAGCTTGTATATAAAAATTTAAAACCATTATATACATTTATACAAATATACATTAGATTATTTAAAGAAAAGATCAAATAAAGTGTGTTAGCAAAGATTTGTTTCTACAAGGTTTTTTACATTATTTCTTTATTATAAGATAAACTGAACTTGGAATCTACTATGAATTTTGCAAGATGAAGAAATTGACAGGTGTTCAAAGAAATTTAAATGATAACTTCATTATTACTCAATTTTTTTTTATCGGAAAACATTTGAAATCACACGCTTCCAACTCAAATGTGATAAATCACTAATTTAATACTTCAAAATAGATCTTTGTAGGAGAAATTATAACAATCTCCCAACATGACATGTTCAATAATTTATGGAGCAAGAAAATTGAAACAACCTCAAAATATTCCAATGACAATCACATGAACTGAAATAAACCACATCTACTTTTTACAAGTAGTGATTTCACTCCTTTGGACCTTAAATATTACAATATGGCTTAGTATTTATCAAGAAAGAACTAATCAGACCCACATCTTCTTGTTTTCCATACATTCATGGAATATTTGATGGAAATAAACATAAAATAAGAAGATGTAGAGAGACAAGTTTTAGCAGGCCAGTCCACCAAATCTTGGAAGGATAGAGCTTTGATTTTTGCAGAATCTTCACCACTGTAGAAACTTCTGATTGAAAACCTATTGATAGTTCATTCTCTTTCCATTTTAAAATCTACTCTCAGTTCTCTTGAAGTAGTTATGGTTTGTCTTTTGAGAAATTTACACAATTCCTTTTTGGAGTAACCCACTTTTAATTTTTACTTTATTTAATTCTCATTAATGAATTTATGTCATTGAAATTTGTGCCTCCAAGTAGGGCCCACTTATTCCTTTAATAAACTTTATTTTCAAGTTTTCAAGTTGACTTCCTTTAAGAAAGGTGGATTGTGTTTTAATTTTATTTGGAAATATATTTGACCTTTCAGCCATGAAAAATACTATAGATGCAATATTCATCATCACATATTTCCAACGATTCCTCCTAAGTGCAATTTGGAGTTCTGGATCTAAAGTTATAATCTTGGGAAGATGAGGTTCCAAGAAAATGTATTAGCAAACCATGATAACTTAACTCACTATTCTTTCAATTTATGAGATATTTATGGCCAATTTCACATATTTAAACCTTTTCCATCATATCCTCATCAAATTACCTTTCCAACAAGTTATAATTTGTCAAACAACAACGCTTGGATCTCAAGTTATGACCTCTAGAAGTTTGTTGCTCAGTAGTCGTCCATCAATTTTATGAGTCAATCCTAGCCCTTCATCAAAATTCACCCTTTTAAAACAAATTTCAATCCCATATGCATTGTGGTCATGAGTTTTCAAGTGTTTATGATGAAAATTGTACTATAGTCCTCATGTGGAACAAAGGATATTATGGAGACTTTGGTGTAGGTTTCATGACTTAGGAAATTTCATAAATTAATAAAAATTGTGATGCCTAATCAATGCCCAGTCATCGTCTAGTAAGCATCTAGTCAATGACAAGTCAATGTCCATTCATATTCCACATGTCACACTCTAGTAGGATTCCACATGTCATTTTATAATTGGTTACCACATGTCATAATATAATTTGTTTCCATGTATCATGATGCGGTTAAAGGGAAAAAAACTTAGGGAAAATGGTGAAGTGTAGGATAATGGGGAGAAGGATGGTAGGAGAGGGGAGGTAATTCAAATTGGGTTGACAAAATGCAGCGTGGATTAAGGGAATGTAGTGGTAACGGGGAGAAAAGAGGATTATAGGTAAGGAAGGGGAAAATAAAACTAAGGGAAATGAATGCAAGGTGAGAGAATGCAAGGGTGAGGTGGGGAAGAAAGAAGTGTTAGTCTGCAAGGAGTGTAGGTCCACAAGAGGAATAAAACTTAATAAAATGGTTAAGTATATGTTGATGTTTGAATCGGTTAAGATCAAAACAAAAACCTCACGAGGATATGAATCCCCCTACATTTTTATAGAGCTGATATTTCTCTTTGGTTGAAAGATATATCTTGGATATATTGGATTAAGGAGAATGATAAATAGAAACTCCTAGATCTTTATTGCTTTGATTTATACACGGAACGATTCTTTAATAACTTGATCTGACATTAATGTGTGACTAGAAGTCTTGTAATTGTAGAAATATTGAAGGAAGGCTTCAATATCATAATATATGTATCCTTACTATCATATATACAAACCTATAAATAACATATAAATAATGGATATATCCATATCTTCTCACAAGAAAAAAGATAGATTAGTTTTGATCATCTCAATGAACTTTAAAAGAGTTATGCATTTAATGCGGAAAAAATTTGATAGGAAAACTCCAAAAATATCACAATCAGAAATCCCAACGTATGAGAAATCATTAGAGAAATACTCTGAAATAGTTCTATGTGGAGTTTTATTCATGAAAGATATTCAACAATACACACAATATATGCAAACCAATTGACTTAGTGACTCAAAAACAAAGCTTGTCAAACAAGGATTAAATTCCCATGAATCCAATAAGAAATCTTGGCTTACATATGATAGTCAAATATATGATTGTAAATACTCCATGATCATATAAGAAAAGTCTTGGAATATTACAAGACAAAAACTCAAGAAATCAACCTTATGTTCAATTTAGAAATATGAACAAAAATCCTTGAGAAATTCGTGTAGAAGAAAAAGAAGAATGGAGAAGATGGAGATATATGTTTCCTTATTAGAGGCTTGTCTACATGTTGATGGCTATAACATGTTGTTTATCGATGTTTGAATTTGTTAAGGCCAAAACGACAACCTTTTGAGGATATGAATCCCCCTACATTTTTATAGAGGTGGTACTCCTATTTGGATAAAAGATATAACTTGAATATCTTAGTCATACAAGGTCGAATTTTCATTCTTAAAAATGTATGACAAAGCCAAGATTGAGGAATTCACCATGAGCTTATAATAATTCATATATTTTATTCTTCTGATAATTTATAATTATTATTATTCCAGGAGAAGGAAAATAGAGGTGACTAATTTGTGGTCAACCAATGGCTCTAACTACAGGACAACGACTCTCTGTGGGTTTCTGAGAACACCAAAATTTGAAGAACATCTATCTTCTCCATTGGGCCATGGAGTCATATTCAAATAGAAACTGCCTTATTATGCAAAACTTTAATTGAAGAAAGAAATTATGTACATACAAGATCTACCTACCTTATCTTACGTGAAAGGAGGGGGCACTTTAAACTGTAGGTAGATTTCTAATGGAGCCATTCAAGCATCCAACTGATATGTGGGATGAGCTCCAGAATTGTGAAACATATTGGGGCTTGTACCAATAAATCAGGGGCACTCTCAATGTGTATTGGAGAGAAACTGAACCAAATTCCCTCAAAATATGATTCCATTGTTTGGACAACAATTATTTGGAACCATGATTCAATAAAATCAACTCTTGTTTTCTCAAGAGATGATGTCTACTCCATTTTAGATTTGTTTTTTGAAATTCATGTGGAATATATATGGCATGCATCTCAGGAGTCACATGCAGACACTTTTGCATGCATCTCAAGACACAAAAATGGAGCCACACACATTAGACTCAATTATGATATTTTATGAGCACAATTTGTAGAAAAAAATTGGATATTTAAATTCCTCTCGGGAAAATATCCGATTTCAAAAACAAAATTGTCTGAAAGGGATTAGGGAAAGTGAATTTATGATTCTTTCAAAATCAACAAAATTTCAGCGTTTTTTCCGGAAACGACTGCACGATTTTCAAAGTTTCATCCAAACTTTATTTGGATATTCTTTATTACAAGAAGATAAAGTGGATATGTGTGGACATATCAATGATGCATATACTTCATCACATCCGTATAGAAATTTACATCTTCAACAAAATATTCAATGAGAAAAAACTTGCACAGTTGCGAGGTCTTCTTGGAGTGAAGGACAAGGTTGCTTAGCAACTACTTTTTGTTACTTCTCATTTTAATTTTTTACATACATTGTACCTTGAGGGGGGGGGGGGGGGAATTTACCATGAGTTTTTTCCTCATTCCTCACTTTATTTCAGTGTATCTTTTGTATTTGGGTACCTAACATGGCCTCGTTGTCGGGACCCATTCTTTATTTTCACCATAGTGATGTTCAGGGGGGGTGTTGGAGTTACT
>JZKD02S1643472.1:761812-773317 GCA_000966675.3 Picea glauca
TATCCTATATCTATTTTAAATTATTCACTCTTTGAGTGTGGAATACAGTTAATGAGAATTCTTCCATTCTTTCTCTCTTGCTTCTTCTTTCTCAATTTCTCTCTGCAAATGTGTGGTATTTCTTAGCTAGATATATTTTGTGTAGGTTAAAAATATTTACATTATCAACCATGGAAACAAATTTATATTTAATATTCATCATATTATATTTCCAACAAGTCCCCCTAGGAGAGATTTCGATTTCGAGATCTCAAGATATGAGCTTGTTAAGTCGAGGTATCAAGCAGATTTATCAGCAAAGCATAAAAATAAAGTGGAATGTTATTTCAATTTCTAAGAAAAATATGGCCATTTTCATCCCTTGAAACTTGTTCTATCATCTTCCTCGTCGAATTATCTTTCCAATGAGGTATGGTTTTCCCAAATTCAAATCCCAAATCTCACGATATGACCTATGGAACATCAAGACTCATGATTCGTTGATTCAATTTCATGGGAAAATCCAGGCCCTTGATTTCAATTTGTCCTTCTCTTTAAAATTTCGACTTTTTCTTCGAAAATATATACCCCACATGCATGGGTTTTTTTGAGTGTTAAATTCATATAGTAAAAATCTTGTCATTATTTTCATGTGAATCATGATGAGACTATAGAAACTAATAGATTCAACCCATTAGAAAATTTGTTAAATAATTAAATATTTTAATTACCCATTCATCCTCCAACAAGTGCCCAACCATCATCGATTCATCATGATTCAATGATGAGTCAATGGTCGACATCATCACCACATGTCATTGTGTGATATGTTACCACGAGCAACAACATGTCACCACCCGATTGGTTTCCACATGTCATGGTTTCATTTTCTTCCATGTGTCATCCTTCCCCTAGTTAATAGAGTTTTCATGTGTCATCAAATGAGTGGTTTCCATGTTTCATCAATGGTTGGATGCCACATGGAGTGATTTAATTGGTTTCATAAAAATTAGGATAAATGTTGAGGGGGAAAGGAATGATAGAGGAGAATAATGGGGAGAAATGAGAGGGGCAAGAGAACAAGAAAGGGGGTCACCGTGGAAGGAGATAGGAGTGTGTTAGATACCTAACCCCCTAACTTCTCATGTAGGTCAAATAATAGCTTTCCATGTGATAAAGGATGATACTAGTTAATAAGGCCTATTTAATAAATATGAACAAGTCATCGTAAGAAGACCTAATAGAAGCTTCTACTTCTAGAAATATCTTCCTCTAGAATGTTCTTTAGAAGATAGAATTAGTATAAATAAGAGTAGAAGGTATGAGAGAGATTTGTCTTGAGAATTATTGTAATAGATCTCTACTCTGCAAGAGATTTCCCCCTCGAAGAGGCGAGTGAACATTGTTTCCTATCAATAAAGGTATTATTCTAGTTTTGTGGAATCCGTCTATTTGTTGTTCTGTTGTTATTCTTTGTAGTATCTCTATTTTCTATTGTTGAATCCATTTTTATTCAATGCAATATTTCTTATTATGCTATTATAATAGATCTGGTACCTAACAAGTGGTATCAGACCACCTTTATTGGTAGAAAATATGGGTAATTTTTTTTATGGGTAGATATGTATTCCAATGTCTTAAATATACAAAGATATGTCATTCAATGCATAAATCCATGGTCAAGGAAGCATACATGCAAGAACTACAAGTGGTACTTAAGTGCACATTGTTGGCCACCCTTGTAACCCCTATTGGTACCCCTTTGAGTGATAGTGCATCAAACAACACATGTATACAGATTTTTCCTAGATACCCTAAAGCCCTCTGTAGTTAAACTGATCGATCACTTTATTTCTATAGTTCCACCAAGAAAAACACTCGGGAATATACTCTCTATTACCTTGGTAGTCAGGTAGTACGGCTAAGCGAACAATATAGCTTCATTAGTTGGTTCCTTGAGAAATTGTATCTAGTACTACTGTTGGACCCCACATGTAAATCAAAGAGATATAACATAGGGAAAAACCTTTTCTGTAGAAACCATGAATACCCTAACCCTTGGGATTGAACCATAAATAGAACAGAAAAGATATATTGTCATGCAACTGTGCCTCCTGCATTCTGCTAAATTCCTACACATTTTGTTATGTTAAGCATTTGGCCATTTCATCGTTGCAGTATTATTAAAATCAAAGTATAAATCTGTAGGAGTAAAAAAAATACAAAAACAATTTGGTTTCTGCTCACCCCATTATTTGAGACCTATCCCATTGGATTCTTCTCTTCATCCTAATTGCAATGGTACCTATCATTTTAAACATTTTTTTCCAGTGGACCCGACCCCTTCTCGACACCCTTATTTGACACATATCTCATTTGATTCCTCTTTTCACACTGAACATATCCATATATATCATTTTTCACTCTTTTTTTGTGGTCCCACTTCCCCTCTTTCATTCCCTTCCACCCATGGCCACCACTCGCAACCAATAATTCCTTCACCTACAAGATAAATCCAAATAACACAAGGTGGGCATCAAATGTAACACACTTGACCCCTAAGTACTTTTTTAAGGGGTGGGTGATATAGAATTGGATCTCGGCACCAAAATGGGTCCAAGGAGGCCTAAAACTCAAAGTGCTCAGAATGGTTTCAAAACAGATGTGTGTATAGGCCTTGTCGATACAAACCCAATGCAACTTGAACAGGCTCAAATATACATCGTAAGAGAAAGATATTGTGACCTCTTCGTTTGGCCAAACAAGCAAAAACAATGTTGATTGTACATTTTATATAGTGTTGATGTCGCAGCTGACTGTATAGTCCATAAGACCATACAATGACATGGCATATGTGTTGGATGATGATTGGGAAGACACATGTTTACATTTGGATGAATCAATGCTTGACACATGGTAGTTTGTGGGCAAGTGATAAGGTGCCACATGGCCCAGTCATGGGCTTCCACGTGGCACCCATTTATTGGTTCATTTTTATTGGAAAAAGTTGGAGTCCATTGGGGTCAAACCCATGACCTTCGGTTCGAGTGGTGAATGGTTTGGCAAGGGCCAAGATACTAGCCCACCTGCATTGGTACTTGTTATACAATGTTGCAATTTAATATATAAAGTGATACATGTTGTTCGTTGGGTGGAGTAATGGATGGGGCCTAGCCCTAAACCCAATGAAAACCTTACCATATGACTACACACATATAATATTGTTCTACATATATTCGCACATGGTATGGTATATGCCCCAGCCCCCTGACGTTTTCCATGAGTCTACTCCAAATGACCCAGCTTTGTATCGTTTGATGGCGTGGATAAGAGGGTTAGCGATTAGTCGATCAGGCTAGCCTGCCAACCAAGAGCGTAACCAACAGATAAAACTGATGGACAACCACCATTTTGGGCACGTGGAGCTTGGGGGCGTGGACACTTGGGTCACATCACATGACCAGGGGCGAGCAGATAAGGGGGCAACAAAGTAGTGCCAGGCCAGGGCCACATGGGGGGCACCCATATGACCAAGATCCTACGTAAACAGGTTTGCACCCCATATTTCTCCCATTTTGTTTTTTTATACTATATTTTAAAGATTTTTAATTGATTTTTTAGCAGATTTGATGGATTTTGACCATTTTTGGAGGATCTTGGGCCCTTTTTGAGGCCAGATCTTAGGGAGAAGTTGGGAGTTTGTTGCCAACTTCAAGTCTATTTAAACCAGAGGTTCTTGAAGCCATGGGAGGAATTTCAGAATAGGAAAATGTTGAAGAGTTGTTGAGCCAAAGCCATTTTAATGCAGGGAAGCCATTGAGGAGAGAACCTTTGTGGACCATTTATGGGAGCTTTGTTCATCCGTTTTCAGTGTCGCCAGTTTTGTTGGGTTATTGAGATCTTGTAGAACATGACCATATGAGTTTGTAATACTTTTGGAATTGTTATGATTTAATTTTAAATCTTTGAACATAAATAAGAAATCCTCACCCACTAAGAGAAAGGCCCAAAGATGTAGGCAAGATTGTCAAACTTCGTTATCAACCTATCTTGTTATGGTTTTATGTTTATTCATGCTTATTTCCATATCTGTATATTGCTTTATGGATTCTATGATTCATAATTAATTCTCCTCTTTCATTAGTTTCCTAAATGGTTAATTAATTCATGCCTTAAAACTCAACCATTATTGTTAAAAGATCTTTTTGGATCAAGTGGTATCAGAGCTAGTTGACGGTTGGTTTTTGAGTTTTCATGATTACCAAGGAAAAGCTAAATCGTGGTGAAGGCGAGCTTGTTGAAGAGAATCCTAAGATTGGATTGAGAAAGAGAACTTCTCAAAGTGATAAAATGGCATTGGAAGAGGGTCTTTCTCATGATGAGAAAGAGTTTTGAAAAACTTTCTTCGTCATGTTGGAGATGATGAAGGTTCTATATGAGGATTACTTGGAACAAAAGAGATCGGTTCTAGGTGAAGCTTCAAAGGTCAAAAGTGAAGAAGGAGGGGAACCTCCTAAAATTCCTCCTTCACCTCCTTCTTCTTCTTCAAGTTCAAGTTCTAAATCCATTGCAAGAAAGCATTCCCATAAACATAAACAAGAAATGTCTTTACTTAAGCTTGATGTGAAATTTGAATTACCCATGTATGATGGTGAAGTCAATACAGAGAAAATTAACAAATGGGTCAGACAGATGGAGTTTTATTGTAGTGTGCTACAAATAAAGGATGAGGCAACTCAAATCAAGTTGACATCGCTTAGAATTGCAGGCACAACCCTCATCTGGTGGAAAAGCAAGTTGCAAAATGAACACAACAAGTGGGTAATGTATTTCCATCATGGAAATTTTTTGTTTCTGCACTTAGAAAGAAATTATATCCTTTGGGTTATAAAGAGAAGGCTTTAATTGAATGGAAAGGTATCAAACTAAGAAAAGGGAAAACGATGCAAGAATACACAAATGGATTTCATAAAATGGCATTGATGTTAGACATTCCTTTACATACCCAAGAAACTCTTATGGAGTATATAGGAGGTTTACCTGCACATATTCATAACATTATATTTATATTTGGACCTACTAATCTTGATAAGGTTTATGTTCAAGAAACAATGAGGGGTCCTAAATCCATTTAAATCAACAGTAAGAACCAAAACTACCACCGAGGCCCAATTAGCTCTACAACACTTAATAGTGGAATGGTTCTCCAAATCTTGTGATCCAGCCAAATAATCGATGGGATTTATGTTTTCTTGTGAAGGCTTCTCCTTCAGTTCAAACGTTCTATTTTTTGTATTTTCTCTTATAGGTGGAACAGAGACAAGATAAAATATGTTATCAACCAACTAGGTAACAAAGTGGAAAAAATCTTAACTATTGGATAAGGTTGATCTTGGGATAACCTTTTCACTCTAGCATGAAGACAACAAATCTTCACCACAAGCCTAGTAATAATACATTAACTTGTTGGTGTTCCAATTATTGACTAAGGTGCGATTAGCAGAATAAAACACATATGCAATGAACAATAGCAAGAAAAATAATTCTCTTAACTCTAATAATTAATTACATAATAACACAACGATTTAATTTTCATCATAAAAGAAAAGAACTATAAAACATTGAATCATATACCTTATCAACAGATTTAGAAGCTCTTACTAGTTACAACATCCATTCATGAAATGAAATCAGAAATAATTTGTCTCCACATCCAATCATGCACACTTTGATGAAAAAAAGCACAAACTTGTCTATGGTCCTAAACAAGACTTTTCAATTAAGGCATCTCCAAAATAGTTCTTTACAAAATACAAAATGAGGGTCTTTGCAAAAACCATCAAACCTTTTCTAATAGGTCGATACTCCTATTTATAACATGTTATTAACTAAAAATAATTATTACAGTGAAACTAAGTAAAACAAAACTTGCCATATGATGCTTTCTTCTATTAGTATTTCTAAGAGTCATCACATGATCTCACTTAAGTGGATGACTCTTCTTGTACTCCAACCACTTGATGAAGAGATCCTCACATGTGTTATCATATAGGAATCTATTTTGTTCCATAAGGGTTGAAAGAATCTCTCTTATCTCTACTGCTTATGCCTGATACTTGACTATTCTGGCACTTAATTGTTGCAACATAGTTTGAGCTTTGATTGAGTTCTCCATGAACTGTCGAACATTTCCTGGCGCCATTTCTGTCACCTTTTATATTTCCTTGGCCCATGATGAGTCTTGTTTGGCATGCGATTTTACTATGTTGTGCAAGTCAAAAAAGTCATCGGGTGTGCCAAATTTGGGGAGGCCGATGTCTCTCATTGTTTTGTTAATATTGATCCAAATTTTCTCACACTTGGCCCATTTCTCTTGGATTTCCCGATGAGGTTACTAAGACAATTTAACCCAATATTTGGTTGATTTCATTATGCGGTCGATGTTTCTTTACCTTACCACCGGGATGTCGTTCTCTTTGACGTCTCGAACTTGTTGCACTACGATGATATAGTCGATCCTTTCCACAGCTTGGTGTTCTTTCTCATACCACCTCCCCATATCCTTTCATGTCGCTAGTGCCATGAAGGTGTCTTCCTGAAGCTCAAATATCCTTGCAGTGAATAGGTGGTGTTCATCTACAAATTTGTTGTAGGCCTCCTTGAATTCACTTCTCAGGAGCACCGCGGCCTGTGTGGTGTCCTAGTAATATTTCTCCAAGTGGAACAGATTTTATAATTCCTCCAGAGAAGAAACCATCTCCTCTTCATCCCTTTTTTCTCTGTCCAGGGTGTCATCTGTCATTTCCATCCCTGCGCCGATAAGTTTGGATGTCTTAGCATCCTCTGTATTGATCATATTTTCCTCTGTGGTGATGAGGATGGAGAAATCTAGAGTCATCCTCCTCTTCTTCGTGGTTCTCTACACGATATATTTCCTTTCCTATTCATAAGTGATGGCATGTATGTTAGCGACTTCATCCACAAGTTCAGAGATTTATTGTTCTCCCCAAGTGAGCATATTTCATAGGCTCTCGATGGTTTATATTTGTTCAATGTTGGGTTCTTGAAATTCCTCCATGTGTTTAGAGGGTCCGGCTCATGTTTTTCTCTCATTGGTAAGTTGAGTACTGATTGAAATTGAGGCACCAAGGGTGTGCGCAGTACTTACTTGATAATTATCCATTGAGACGTCGATTTATTTCCATGGAGATTCTTCCTTTTGTTTGACCAACCTTGGCTCATCATTCGGACTATTTTATTGGGTCTTTAGTGCATTGGGTTGATTAGTGTCTAAGACACTCTCGGTCTCTTTTTCATTCTATGGAAGGCCCTAAACATGAGCGTCGAGAGATGGGGAATATGTTTTCTATGGCTCCTTTTCATCAATGATCATTACAAGGGTCACCAGGGATACCTTCGGGCTCTCTTCATCATCGTAGATGTTTATCAATTCACAAAGGGGGTTTGGTGAAATTTCTCTCCCTGATTCTTCGACTGTCTCCAGCTGAGATACCACACCCCTAGTGATCCATCCTATGGTGTTGTGACTTCAGTTTTGTCTAACTTGATGATTTCATCAATTTCTATTAGTTCAGGTCCACTTGGGCCCTCTTGGCTTTCATCTGGGTTATCGACAAGGGACCCTGTCATTCTTATGATATTTGGGTTATCTTGCAGCTGATCAATTATTCACTGTGCCTATTCTATCATGAGAAAACCCATTTCTTGTGCATCATGAATCCTAGGGAAACCTCTCTCCTGCACTGGATTTTCCACGGGAACCTTTACTGCTTCGACCACTATCATTTCTTCCCTGGCTCTGAGGGCCTCTTGAGATGATTTCTCTATGGTTGTCATTTTTTCATCCAGGCTCATGGCTTTTTACCTGGTCATTTTTGCGTTTTCCATCCTTTCCACCACCTCTTCCTAGTCTTGAGAATTTTCTGTGAATATTTCGTCTTCAAATTTGTTGTGGGCATATGGCCAATAGGAGGACACTTGTGAAGCATGTTTCAAAGACAGCCCCTTTGGATCTTTCTTGTAGAAATGACCTATCTGGAATATGAAATATTGTTGCCTTAGCCCTTGTTGTTTGTCTTGAACCATGTCCTTCACCATGTAGAAACCTACATGAAATCCATAAGGTATGAACGTCTACTTCTTGTCCTTGACCAAGGTGGCATTGTAACCTTGCAAGATGGTTTGGTAGCACATTTCTCCCACTATGAGATGGTTAGGGACATGAGATGCTAGAATATGTGGTGCTTTGGTGGCCCCAAACACCATTATGTAGGTGTCACGCTCATCCAATTACCATTGTGCTACATTTGATATCATATTTTTGGCCGCAACTGATAGTCTCGAGCATTCTTTCTTAAAAAGAATGAAATAAATATGTGTGATGAATTCATCATCGATGAGGGAGTAAGACTTCAAGTACCTGTTCTCCCATAGTATGTTGAAATATATGTGGACCGGGAGCTCTATAACATGCCAACTCAAGTTCATGTCGGAAAAAATGTTTCTGGCACACATGACATCAAGTAAATATGAAGCCATGTAGAAGGATGGTGTCTCTCCTTCCTTTGACGTCTGAGTCTGTTTTATGAAGATGCTCAGTTTCTTAGAAATTATGGATCCCCATTTGAAATTGCTCCTAGAAATGGATACTATGTAAGATAGAGGCATCCATGCCTCCGAAAATCTAGAGCATTCCTTCTCCCCATATAATAGGTAGATCAGTGCCATCAGGTAGATGTATGGCTCCCTTAAGTTGGTTGTCTGGTAACAAATGGTGCTCCAATTGGTGTATGTATTGTCTTCCCTCTTCCATGATCCCATGACCCAGCTAGTCTCATGGCACTCGTAGAACTTCACGATGAAATATGTATTTAGTCGTTCCTTGGGGTCTCAGAGTTTGTAATATTTTTGGACCTCCACTAGAAGGAAAACCTGAACACAACCCCCATTTTCATCATTGATAAAATACTTATGTGTGTCTATGTGGTCGATGAGCCATTTAAAAATCTCTATACAAGGAAAAACAAGGGTTCTTCTTGCCACAATATGCAGGTACGACCGTCGGATATTCGAGAATACCTCATTTTTGAGTGCTCTCACGTATGGGTCACTATGTGGGATATATTTCAAGTATTCCTCCTGGATTATCCTTTTAAAGATATCTCCCCAATGTGGGAGTGTCTCCTTGGTCCCCATTCTCACCTCTGTATCTCCAAAGGATGGAGGCTGGATGAAATCCTTCTTCGTCGATGTTTTGATGATGGGATTTGGTCTTGGCATGTATTCCAATTATCTTGCGACCCCTAGAGAGGATCCTTCACCTAACTATGGTTCTTTCAGCTTCGGTACCCTCAACAATTGTCTAGTGGTCAGCTTTCTTGGAGGCATTGTGTCTGTAATAAAAAATAAACCTTCAGAGACCATGTAAAGAAAACAACCGGATAAAAATATATGAAGTGTAAACATGTAAAATCCACAGACTTGGATACATACTTGTAACCTTTCTAGACCTGGTTATTTGATACTCACGGGATCTCTGCAACTTTCGAATTGCTCGTCTCGTTTCTCCGGATGCTATGAATTTCCTTGCGTGCAGAATGATTCCACTTACCATGGCTCAAGATAATTTAAACCAGTGGAGAACTTACCATGTCACATCATCCATTCAATTTAGGTGATGAGTTCCATTTAAAAAAATCTGTCACTGAATCTCTATAACTTAAATTCATCGTGGGTTGACGACGCGGGTGCGGGGGTGATGTTGTATATTGGTGATTTTAAACAACCATTTTGAATGGAGCACGAGGTAGAAAGTAATGCAGGATTTGGTATTAATTATTCCCTTAAATTCTCACAAACTAATTGTATCCAACGTTGAAACATCCCATCATGTCGCTTTCTCAATGGGTGGATCAGGATCGGGGATGCACTATGAATGTTTTCGTTGATGTCCCTAGAAAAATATTCATTGCCGATAAATCTCATCATACAATGTTGTCATGGAAAATATTACTGGGTGGTGTGACTTGGACTTAGGGGACCAAAAGAAATGACTCGGGGAAAAACTAGACCATATGGTTCTTCAATCTGGCACAGGCATGTGGTGTTGAAGATAGGTGGCCTAATCTGTGTGTATTAATAAGAGTATTGGATTTCATTAATTTATTCATTTTTAACACACATTAGCTCATAGATGCCGAAAAGATATCCGGGGTCGGTGATCAGGGATAAACCTATCACATAATTTTCTTCGAATCAACTTCCTCAAAAAATTCTTGATGCTGACATGTATCGAGGATCGGTGATTAGGGGAACTCTTTAGTGTATTCAGAGTGTTCGTTGCGATAATTTTAGGTCTTCCCCAATTCCAATGAGCGCATTGGGTATCATCTATCAGTGTTATAGTTTATTTATTTATTAATGTTTATTCCCCTTATATTTTTTCGATGCCAAAGAGGAATCAGCTATCGGAAATATCCTTAAGAAAAACTTTGGCGCAAACAAAAACTTCCTTTTTCCAATGCCGATTGAGATCGGTGCTTGTTGACTGAGTGTGTCGGGTGAAGTGTTTTGGATTTTTTTATTCTTTATTTAGGATTTAAGGATTATTCAAGTCATGTGATTTCATAAGTTCAAATAGACCTAAAAATATAATGAGAGTCGAGATAATAAGAAAATCCAAACATTTCTCAAAATGAAGTTGAATCAGGTAGTCCAAAGATCAAGTGGTACCCAAAAAGTAAAAATTGACATAGGATTTTTAGGGTGTGTTGAGTGCTAAACAAATGGTGACTTACTGGGTGAAAGTAGAATATTTGTTCCTTCCTCGAGCTCAACTAATGAAAAAGTTGGTTAAGAACTTAGTTGGTTTTTATCAGAGCCTCTCTTACCCTTTCATTTGAAATTTCCCTGATTGATGCATTCGGGCCTGCCTATGGGATTTTCAACCTTTGTTCAACCTTCATTTCCTTTAACCCTGACTCATGTCCCCTTTGACTACATTCTAGTAAAGAATTCATTGGCACTTGGCCTTTAGTTACCCTTCTTCATTTGCTACAGTGTTTCTCCACTTCCAGTGAGCATCCATAGCCCCGACGGAGTCACCCCAACGTCACAGACCTTTCTTGGCTGCCAACAAGTGTCCATAGCCCCGACAGAGTTATCTTCATACCCTTTCCCACTGTGCACTCATTTGTTATAGTTTATTTTATTTCGGAATAATTACCTAAGTGAGTGGGAGAGGAGGAAGTATTTTATTTGAAAAATTAAATGGTTAAGGTGAACCTTGTTATCTTTGTATCTGAGGTACATGTAGTTTTTTGTAGCTTACCATGTTTCCATTAAGGTTTCATCAGACCTGTTGATACTGAGAGGGGGGTGAATTAGTATCCAGTACAATTTAAAAACTTTTTCAACTTATACTTAAACCATTCAATTATATCCAATGAGAAATGAACAATATTATAAGAGTTACACCAATACACCACAATACACCATGCACAATAT
>JZKD02S1643473.1:19406-49073 GCA_000966675.3 Picea glauca
AGAACTTATTCATTTTCTTTCTTTTAGAAACATGTCCGCACCCTAACCATTGACACAGTGCGGAAAGTCCGCAGTCAAGATGAATGCAGCATGCGGGAATTATGGATTCTCGCAGGAGAGTATATATGCAGCCTGTGGACTAATTTCAAAATATGATTTTTGAGAAAATGACAAGTGTAACCTTCTTTAGGAAAAAGTTCTTAATGAAGAGTTTGATCTTCCATCATCATGACATAATCATAATATCATCTTGATAACCAAAAATGTGGATAACAATTTGCCCGAAAAAGAAATGCATAGCTTTCTTGTTATGGGGTAGCGGGAGTTGAGCTATGGCCTTAATCCTTTCGGGGTTTATGTGAATCCATGATTGTGATATAATATGGCCTAACAGCTTACCTTCCTCGACACCGAAAATAGTTTTCTTAGGATTCAGGGATATACCGTATTTCTTGCATCTCTCGAAAATCTAAGTTAAGTGTCGGATGTGATCTTCTCTATTCTTCGAGTACACTGTAACGTCATCTAAATACACTACCACACATCTATTGATAAGTCCTCAGAAAGCTACGTCCATGGCCCTTTGGAAGGTTTCTCCTATGTTGATTAACCCAAAAGGCATGTGTTTATAAGCAAAGGTTCCCTATTTGGTTCGGGAAGGTGGTTTTTAAACAATCTTCTTCTGAAACCAGTACTTGGTTGTAGCCTAAGAAACCATCTAGTAGGGAGAAAATCTTCGAGCCCAACGCGGTCTGCAAGAGTTGTTCCATCGGCGAGACAGGATAATTGTCCTTTTCGGAAGCTCTGTTGAGGTTCCGGAAATCCACGCATAATCATATTTCTCCCGACGGTTTCCTCATCGGAACAAGATTTGCTACCTAGGCAGAATGTCTAACTTGGAAAATTATCTTCGCATCTAAAAGCTTCCTTAACTCCTGATACATGAGAGGTTCTAGGGATCGGTGATACTTTCGGAGCTTTTGCTGGAAAGGTTTTATTTCGGGTTTCAACGAGATGGTGTGTTGAATAATTTGGGTGTCATACGTTTTCAAATCCTTATAGGACCATGCAAAGATGTCCTGATATTGTCTAAATAATTTGAGGTAGGATTTCCTCTCTTCCTTAGATATTGGTTTTCCGAGGTTCACATTCTTCAGGTTCAATGGGGTTCCAAGATTTACAGCTTCATGGAGGGGGAAAGAGCTACCAGTCTTTGAGTTTTTAGGTCCTTTAAATCATTCCTTCAGATCAAATAGATTCTCTAGATTAGCTACCCCCCTCAGGATTGTGTGAGCCTTTGGTTATGTCTGAAGATTGGTTCCTGTTGATTTCTCTTGGAACTCTTCATCATCAATAGAGAGATATTTGAAATTGTCTTGGTTGGTTAAGAAGTTGATGATCTGTTCATCTCCCTCAAAGACTTTCTGATTAGAAATGTTATTAGGTACCGATGGTTTGTAGAGCAATTCTACAGTGAATCGGGAGGCTTTGTAATCTTCTAGAGGCGATAGTCTGGAAGCAGTCGTGGCTAAGGAGTCGGCAAGAATATTATTTTCCCTGGGAATCGTCGTGATATTGAAAACCTCAAAGCGCTCTATTAACCTATGCACCTCATGTTGGTAGTTCTTAAGATGAGGCAAATTGCAGTGTATAGTATTCCTTACTTGTCTAACAATAATTTTGGAGTCTCTGAAAACTTTCAATTCTTTGACATTCAGATCTATGGCTTTCTTTAACCCTTGTACTAGAGCTTCATACTCGGCAGTGTTGTCGGTACATTCGAATTCTAGTCTACAGGACAAGAAATGACGTTTACCTTTATGCTCGATGAGGATGCACCATGCTCCCGACCCTTCTTGTGATTTAGATCCATCAAAATAGAGGGTCCAAATTGGTGAACGACAGTCACTCCTTTCTCTTTCTTCTTTAATTTTTTGTTCTCCGATATTTTCTCCCACAAGTCCAAGCGTGGAGTTTTGGCAGAAGAGAGATTCTTCCGTCAACATCGGTGATTCTTCTTGGAAAATCATTTCAGAGTTTTGGGTAAGCGGAACATTAGATAGGAGAGGAGCAAAGTTCTCGAAATGGGAATCACAGGAATAATTTCCCAACATGGGAAAGGTTGTGGATGCGGGTTCATTCGGGGTTTCTAGATCAGTGATTGTATGCTTCAGATATTTCTCCCTATCGATCCTAATCATGTTGTTGTATCCCTTCAGTGGTAGCCAAAGGTGTGCCCAACATGTACCGAAATATCCATTGAGATTTTCAAACCAATCTCAGCTCAACAATAGCCCATATGCCTCTGGGATATCTACTACATTGATGTCAATTACTTGCACAAAATTAGGATGTGTCGCTATCCTAATCATCACATCTTCAAGTTCTCCCATGACCTTGACTTGGGTTCTATCTAATTTCATAACATGCTTATCACTTTTGAGAGGGACAACGGCTAATTTATTACAAATGGCCAACGGCATCATGTTGGAGGACGCCCCAAAATCTACCAAGCAATTGTGAAGGTTCTTGTTGAAGACTTCAAACATTAGGAGGAAAGGTGGAACAAAGTGATTTTCCCTCCTATCTCCCCAACAGGTGTTCACACTCGGCTTACTCACCGGATCGATGGAAGACATATTTCTTTCCAGATGGCTTGCCACCGGTGGGTTTCCTACGAAGTTCAGAGCCTGCAGCAGAAAGTCTTTCTGTTGGGGGATCCTACACATGTCCATAACGGATATGTTGGCCCTTAAATTTTTCAAATATTCGACCACGTTATAATCTAGTTTGGGTGATTCCCGGGTGTGAATTCTTATAGGCTTCTTGCCAAAAGCGGAAGGCATTTTCGGACGATTGGGAGTTTCCTTACTCTTCAAGACCTGGGGACGGCGGAATCTTTCTATCCAGGCGGACCCTTACTGCGCATTTGTATCGCCGAGACTTCTGTGGGTCATTCTTGGGACTCAAACAGGTCATTGGAAGGCATGATCAGGTCGGGATCCCATATCAACACAGTCGTGTCTTGTGGTGGATCAATCTCTTCCTGATCAGCACTATTGATAGCCAAACTACTTGGTTGTTTGGTTAGGGAGACTTCATCTAGGAATCGATTGGCCATCAAATTCATGGCATGTATGCATTGGGGTCAGTTTCTTTCGGAGTGGTTTTCTTGGTGATACGTGCAGAAAGAATCAAACATGACGTTCCCTAGATCAATATTTAAGTTGGCTGGGGGAGGTTCAATTGCTTTGAACAGGGGGTTTCTTTTAAAGAAAGGCTTATAGGGCCTTTGGCCTAGGTTTCCCTCCCCTATGCTTCTCTTCATGTCTATAATCTCATTTGATAATTTCTTAACTATGTGTTGCAGATCCTCTATATCCCCATTACCCTTGTCGAGAGTTTGTTCGATCGGTTTCCCCGATGGTCTAGTTAAAAGGAGACCTCTCCTAAGGGGGGGTTGGGCCTCTCTTTTCACTAAAGAAGCTTGGCCTTCCTTACATCCTTTCATCTGGAACTATATCATCTTGGCTTCTTCAAAATTTTCCGCAAGGGTTTGCTTGGCGGCTCTTTTCACAAACATAGAAATGGAAGCTGAAAGCGCGTTGGCATAAACCTCGATTTGCAATTCTTGAGTTGGTTTCTCCGTGGACTGGGATTTGTTTAAAATGGTTGTGAATCTTTGATTTAAATATTTGACCCTCTCTTTTGGGGTCATGGTGGCTACGAACAACTTAGCCATTAGGGCTGTCGTAGTAGTTTCTTCCACAAATTTGTCTAAAAAATCTTTTTGGAATTTAGTCCAGTTGGTTATAGATCCTACTGGCAAATTAAAATACCACGTGGAAGATGAATTTTCGAACGTGTAGGGAAAAAGTCTACAAACTACGTCTTCATGTTGAACGTTCATCAGCCTGATCGCAAGTATGAATTTCTTGATATGATCTTCAGGTAAACCTAAAGTCTCGAGATCATACTTGGGGAGCATCTTTTCAGGGTGTCGGGGAAGATTATGTGCTCATCCAGGGACGGCCACGGCTTCTTCGGCCAACCAAGGTTGGTTTTCTTGGAGTGGGATTTCCCTTTCCTCCCCATGATCATTATTACCTTCCATATCTTCGGAATCCGAGTTGAGCTCCTCTTCTTCCAAAAAATCATTTGGCTCGGAGATATTTCTGGCTGGGGTTTCAGGTATTAGATGAAGAGGTTCTTGGATTTTGGTAATCGCAAAATCTATCAAGCATTCTACGGAGTGTACGAAAACTTCTTCAAAAGTACTAACCATTGGTCAGCTTCGTTTTTTTCTTCGAGGAAGGATAGGAGCTAAGTACAACGCGTCGATTTGTCAGGCATAGGCTCTACTGATTCTTCAGAACTGATTCACTTCCTCGTGAGGAAGAGCGTAAGGTATTTCAGGGTGAAAAAGTTCTTCCTTGGGCTGGGGTGAGTTACCTGCTTCAGGAGTACTCAGTAAGTGTGGATTTTCTGTTGAATGACTAGTCATGCATGTGGACCGTTATGAATCTGTAGGTTGTTCGAAATACTATATAAATCATATACTCAACCATTCATTCTCAGGCCCTCTTTCTAGCGCCAATTCTGTTGATGGGTCTTAAATCCCTTAACTCAACAGCAGGAACCAAACCCGCCACCGAGGCCTAATTAGACTCGGTAACGTTTAAGATGGAATGGTTCTCTAGATCTTGCGATCTGGCTGATTTATTGATGGGCTTTATATTTTCTTGTGAAGGCTCTTCCTTCAGTTAAGACGGTTCTTTTTATGTACTTCTCTTGGGTGGGGCTGGTATGAGAGATGCAAGCCAGTATAAACCAACTTGACAAATAACAGGACAAATTTTTAACTATTGGGAAGAGGTTAAGCTTGGGATAACCCGTTGCTCAAACATGCAGACAGAGATTCTATGCCAAAGGGCCTAGTACTAATACATTAACCAAATGAGCACCCAATTACTGTCTGAGAAAACTAATTAACATTAAGAAAACACATATGTAATCAAGATCATGGTAAGCAAAATAATTCATCTACCATAAAATTCATCACATAGCAACACAATGATTTTATCTTCATCATTAAAGAAAAGAATATCAAAACATTGCACCAGATAACTTGACAACAGAATCAATTGCTCTTACTCATTTACTACATCATTCTTGGAACAGGATAGGAAGTAATTCTTCTCCAACTCCAATTACATACATCTGATGAAAATAGCTTGTCTTTGGTCCAGAAGGACTTCTCAGTTTATAGCAGTCTCAAAATAGTTATCAACAACCAAAAAAGAAAGAGTTCTTACAACAACCATCAACCCCTAACTAATTGGTCGATGTCTTTATTTATTATATAAAATTCATCCGAAATTAATGGCTAAGTACAGTTTGAACCAAACAAAAATCGCCACATGGCATTATCATCTAACAGTTTCTTCAGCAGTCCACCCGAGATGTTTCTTGAAAAGGGTGACTCTTTTCATATTCAGACCAGCTGATAAATAGTTCTTCACAAGTGTTGGCCCACAGAAATCTGTGTTGTTCCATTGGAGCCGCATATATCCCCCTGATGTCTGTTGCATGCACCCAGTACTTTGTTAGAATGAAGTTCAATTGCTAAAGCATGATTTGGGCTTTGATCGGATGTTTTGTGAACTGTTGTACTTGCCCTGGCCTTCCACCGGTTATCTTTGCGAATTCTTCGGTCCAAAGTGAGTCTTGTTCGGCATATAACTGGAACACGTCGCTCAGGTTGATAAATTCATCGGGGGTGCCAAACTCGGGGAGCCCGAAATCTTTCATTAATTCGGCGATTCAGTTTCGATGTTTCTTTTAGTTCTTTGGCGAGGTCACAAGATGAGCTATGTTCGGTAGTCGGGAGGATTTTTCCTGTAATCAAAGTAGAGGTAGTTTAGTGATTAGGCAACCTATGATAAGACATAAATCAATCGAAAATATTAACACATACCTGCGTAGCTCGCTAGTCCCAGTCGTTTTAATACTTACGTGATCCCATACGCTCCTTTGAATGACATGTGATGACCTAGCTGAAGTCGTCGCTTCTCTTTAGTTTAAATGAATTACGTTAGCGTGCCATAGGGTGGAAAATCAAGTACGGAAGACATGAGCGTATAAACTATCATAGTAATCACTTGACCTTTGGGGCCGAAAGGAGGCGTCGGAGACAGGTGTGCACGTGTGTGCTCCCAAAAGGTCGGATATCATAAAGGGGAAGTCGTTAAATGCCTCCAGAATCCATATCACCAAGCGTGTCAAACATCATTCGTCAATAACAGAGGTTCGAAAGTTCAAAAAGATCGGAAGGATCATACAGCCCATTCCCTACAACTCTGATTCAATGGTGTTTACATGTTTTGGATTGCATCCATCGGGCAGTTGTGGCGCGTCGAGTTTCCAAAACATCATGTCACGAGGCGCGGGTGTTTTATTGGAACGCTCTGTTTCGCTCCTTCGTTTCTCTATAAATTCTAGGAGATCTATGGAGAATGCATACGCTGAGCTTAAATCTTTTGGAATTCTAGTTCGGCGAGTTTATCTTGGCGAAGTGCCGCGTAATAGTCTTTATCACCTATAGACGTCTGGGTCCCTACGATGTTGCATCATGGGGTCTCCTTCAAACACAGGGCAGGGTTTGAGAGGCAGCCGAAGCGCCAGGTCCGAGCCCCAGTGTGTCTGGGACTCTTTCTTATTGGCTTCCCGTGTACTTGAAGCTCCAACATGAGGTACAGGCGTTTGCTTGGAGATGGCATCAGCATCTCCAGCGGGGCTTGGGGTGGAAAAAGGTGCATCTTGAAGAGCCATGTTGGGAACCATGCCTTCTCTGGATCTGAAACCACGGAGAAGAGGAAGGCCTAGGAAAGATACGGAAAAAGGAGAGGAGGACCGCCTCTCGGCCAGGTTTAGTGCACGTCCACCCCCCGAGGAACCTGCAATGCTTACCAAGTTGACGGAGCCAGTTGGGACTATCGGTAGACGAGGTGGGAGACAAAAGGGAAGGGAAAAA
Source organism: Picea glauca (assembly GCA_000966675.3). Classification (NCBI taxonomy): domain Eukaryota; kingdom Viridiplantae; phylum Streptophyta; class Pinopsida; order Pinales; family Pinaceae; genus Picea; species Picea glauca. Next base: position 26,440 of record JZKD02S1643473.1, read on the forward strand.
ACACCGGGTACTTCCGTCGAAAGTCCCACTCAACAGTTAGAGAAGGCTCAACTCGCAATAGCCAAACTCTACCAAGAGAATAGAGAGTTGTGGCGTCAGTTGGCGACAAAAAACCAGAAGACACCTTCATCGCAGGGTCGCGCAGGAAGCACGGTTTGGCCACATAGACGACTTCGGGAAGCACAGGATACAATTGTGCAGTTGCGCGAGGTGCAGCAGATGGCGGGAGAAAAGAACAAAGTGAAAGGCGCAAGTAGTAACCTGGGGAAACGTTTGTGTGTAGGGGACACATAATGGGCAGTTTTGTGCCTTGTACTTTCCTAAGCGACTCTTGATACATTTTTCTTTTGCTCTTTTGTTGTAAAGATTTTTTGTGGTCTCACCACCACCGGGCCGGTTGATTGCGGCGTTGGCGTGGCTTGTTGTATGTGATCCTAACTCAGCGGGAACCTTTAGTGCTAAATAACGGCAGTATTTTGAATGCACCACACTTTCATTTAAATACAAAATTAACTGTGTTCTCTTATCTGAGTTTTTCTTTTTGCATAAATTATTGGATTATTGTGATCTTCATTTTTACACTGTGAGTTTGTTAATACTTTCCCTTGTAAAATTTTAGATGTTGATTGATGCTTCCGTGGCGTTACCAACCCTGGATCATTAGAAAAATTTAATCATAAAAACAAAACGTATTTGGCTAGTGGGTAAGGGTCAAATTCAGGATCTTGTTCGCATCAAAGAGCGCTAAGAAAAGATTAATCGACAAGACTGTCGATATTGGGTTGTATTGGGGTTATGGTTACAACAAGAAATTAATCACTTTGTAGTGGCCGATGTCAAACTTGTTTTGGGGGTTCGACGGTCGACAGTGTCACTCTTCTTTATGTGTGGCGCTTATTGTTACACCTTTCCGTCGAAACTGAGGGATCGGTCTTTGGAAAGATCCTTCCCGAGGCATATTCATAGAAAAGAAACACTTTCATCGGTCGATGTCGATGAAGGTTAGCTCTCAGCTATTTTGACTTCTCAGACGATTTTTATCACCTTTAACTTTTACCGATGTCGAACTTCTGAAGTGAGACGGGGAAGATTTTGGGTCGTCGATTCCTTGAGTAGTTGTTAAGTCTCTTTTAGAGTTAAGATAATGCTTTGTTGTATGTTCAAGTGAACTTTAATCAATTCAAACATGAAACACATAAGATAATCGAAAGTATCAGTTTCAAAACGAAGAGAAAATAGTCAAAATGTAAACTATCGGGTGGTACCCAAAAGGAAATGGTCACAGTCCTTTTAGGGTGTGTTGAGTGCTCAATATATCCCAAGGCAAGTGTGCATTAGCATGGTGGTGATCTCAATGTTGCATGGTGACAAAACCAATACAACATCTAAAATCAACTCAACTAGTCAAACTGAAGTGTCAATTGAAAGAGAATATTCTCCAAGTAGAATATTCTCCCCTAAAATATAGGAGATTGGATAATGACTAATTATGACTAATAAACAAGGAAAAACCTTAGGAAAAATAAATCCTAGGTGTGTGTGAAGTAACTCCAACACCCTCCCTGAACATCACTGTGGTGAAAATAAAGAATGGGTCCCAGCAACGAGGCCATGTTAGGTACCCAAATACAAAAGATACACTAAACTAAATGAGGAAAGAGAGAAAACCTCATGGGAAACACCCCCTTCCCCCCCTCAAGGTACAATGTATGTAAAAATAAGAAGTACGGTTGCTAGGAAATTGTGTCCTTCACTCCAAGACGACTTCGTAGAGAATGGAACTTTTGCTCAGTGAAGGTCTTGGTGAAGATGTATGTCGTCTATTCTGCTAAAGGACAGAACTGTAGGTCGATGATCCACTTGTGTACTAAGTCTTGGATGTAGTGCATGTGGATCTCGATGTGCTTCGTCCACTGCCTTTGAACTGGATCTCTGCAGAACTTCAGAGTGCTCTAGTGGCCACATGAGATGACGATCAACCGATGAAAGTGAATGCCCAAATCAGTGAGAAAATGTTGTAGCCACATAGCCTAAATGGTTATGTTAACTACCCCTCTGTAATCTGCCTCGGCTGAAGATAGATAAATGGAAACTTGCTTCTTGCTCGACCAACAGATAGACCTGGAACCAAGACTGAGTGAGTAACCAGATGTGGACTTGTAATCAGCGTTTATCACCAGCCCAATCAAAATTAGTAAACCCGATGAGATCTAATGTAGATTTTGTTGCATAATGAATCCCAAGGGTGGTGGTGCCCTGTATGTATCGAAGGATATGCTTTGCAACCTTCCAATTTAGCTCATGCGGCTCCTGCATGAACTTGGAAACTGTGCCAACTGTATAGGATATTTCTGGTCTGGAGTGTGTGAGATACAACAAGCTCCCTACTATATGTCAGTATAGTGTGTTTTCAACCAGTGGAGTCTCCCTGCCATCCTCAAGTTTGACTCCTGATAGGAAATGAGTCGGAGCATACTTGTAGTATGTCATGTGAAATCTCTCAAGGAGATCTCATAATACTTTGCCTAAGACAGTTTGATGTCTGATGCATCCTGACTGATATCAAGTCCAAGGAAGAAGTGTAGCATACCCATGTCCATCATCAAAAACTTTTCATGTAGAATCCTCTTGACTACAGCAATCATTGAAGTCAAGCAACCGATGATCAACAAATCATCAACATACAGAATTAAAAGTAGAAGTCAATCAGTCATCCTGACCATGTATACATTTGGGTCTGATTTACAATGTACAAATTTTTGTGATAATAGGTAGGAGTCCATCTTGGCATACCATGCCCTTAGAGCCTACTTGAGGCCATAAAGGGACTTCTTCAGTCGACAGACCAAAGATGAGTCCTGCATAAATCCTTGGGGTTGCTCCATATAGATCTCCTCAGAGAGATCACCATGAAGAAATGCATTATTCACATCCATCCGATGGACTTCCCATCCCTTGGTTGTTGCAATGGCAAGTGCCAATTGTATGGAATCCATATTCTCTACTGGAGCGAAGGTCTCATCATAGTCAATACCATGCACCTGTTGAAAGCCTTTGGCAACAAGCCTAGATTTGTATCTACTAATATGTCCATCTGTTGCGCTCTTGGTCCTGTAGACCCATCGACATATGACAAGTTTCCTCATAGAAGGAAGGGGAACCATATCCCAAGTCTGGTTCTCGAGGAGGGAGTTGTACTCCTCCTGCATGGAGGATTCCCAAAAGGGATTTCTAGCAGCCTTGCCATAAGACTATGGATCTAAAGACTGAACCAAGAAAATATGCCTGGAGGGCAATGGTTCAATGGGAGTGAGTGAAATAGGAGGCTCCTCAAAATCAGATCGAGTCCTCTTAGTATCAGCTGGATCACCAACAATATCCCCTGCATCCTGAAGAGTAGTTCGTGCCCACTTGGGCCTCTGCTCTGGCTCTGCAATTGCATCTAACTGTATTGACTCTGCATCTAACTGTACTTAATCTGAAACCAAATCATTTGAGTCCTCTGAATCAGAACTCTCGTCTGAAGAAGAGTCGGCATGTGCATGCTCATCATCTCGGACGGGTGGAAGAATGAAGGTGTTTGCATGTGGTTGTTGAGGTACATGCGAGACACTTTCCTCGAATTGGGTACTTCGCTCAATGATGAGTCGGTCCGAGGAAATATCAATAAGTCTATATCCCTTCACATTGTCGTGGTATCCAACAAAAATACACTCAGAATAGGAGGACCTTTGCATGCATCCAATGAATAATATACTTCTTTTGAGGCATCCATGTGATGTGATGCTCCTGAATCTACAATCCAAGCATCGGGAGAGGAGTTGATGGCAATCAAGGCATGGCTAGAATTTCCTTTCTTGGGATTCAGATCTTCTGGCTTCTTCTTCTTGGAACCCTCGGGGATGCGATCTCCAAGTTTTTTTTGCTGAAATATTTGAGACATTATATCTATTTGTGTTTGCATGCATGGGGATTCTGGATGGAATCATTTGTGAGAGTACGTGCATTTCTCCCCTTTTATTCCCTTTACCCCTTTGGATCCGGAGGCATCGGTGAAGGGTTTTGTGTACCCTTCCTTCTTCGGATGTGCATGAGCTTTCCTTTTGCCTTTATATTTAGATTTTTTATATTGATGGCTACCATCTTCCACAGTAAGTGCATGCACCTTTGGGCCTTTGATTTTTCCCATGTTGATGAGATTGGTTTGCTCTTGTGTCAACGATTCGATAAAGTCCTCAAAAGAATGCATCTTCCAAGTGGCTACAGAGGCGAATCTGACATAATGGAATGTGGATACGGATACTGAGAATTCAGGACCAAGTTTGGAGAGAATGGTGAGAACCATTTGTTTCTCCTCCTTAGACTTATCAACCCCGCAAGCTTTGAGTTGCGACAGGAAATCCTTGAATTTTGTAAAGAAATCTTGGATATTGTCGAAGCTTTTTGGATCCAATGTGAGTAGTTCCACCTCCAACCCCCTCATCTCATCCTATTTTCCAAAGAGCCCTTCCAAGGTGGTCCAGGATTCATTAGGAGTCTTACAGGAAGATATGTGAAAAAGGAAATCAGGAGAAATAAGATTGCAAATCGTTCTGAGTGCTTCATCCATCTGATTTAAGTACTTGGATTTTTATATGGCTGATGTTGGTTATGTATCTGTATTCAAGGTTAACCTGTACAATCATGTGGTTCAGAGATGAATCATTATTCTCTCCTTCCCTGCAAAGTAGTTGTAAGGTGTAAGAATGAATTCTTTTTGGAAATCCATATTTTCATTGTCTTCAATCTTTTGTACCTGCAAAAAATTTTGGTGTAGATTTTGCTTAGCAGTCCATCAGCTCATATACCATGTAAATGTGTTGAACCTGCACAGAATAGATCTAGCTATAAAATTCTACACACATTTGCAGAGAGAAATTGAGAAAGCAGAAGAAGGAGAGAAAGAATAGAAGAATTATCATTAACCGTTATGAATAATGAATAATTTACACATGATATACTTTTTATAACTCAATGAATGTGCACTAGAGGAGAACCCATGCGCAATAGTGGTGGTCTAGAGTGATCTTTAAATACACCAGTAGTTACGGGAGTGAACTTCCACCTATTCTAGTCTCTCAGGTAGTTACGGGAGTGAACTGCCACCTAGTTGAGTTAACTAGTCAACTAATCTTCAATTAACTGACTGAACAGAGTGTAGTGGGGAGTAAATCAAGGAATCAAGGGTAATGCGCCAGTATAGTGATGATCCCAAGGCAAGTGCACACTATCTTGGTGATGATCTCAATGTTGCATGGTGACAAAACCAATGCAGCATCTAAAATCAACTCAACTAGTCAAATTGAAGTGTCAAGTGAAAGAGAATATTCTCCAGGTGGAATATTCTCCCCTACAATATAGGAGATTGGATAATGACTAATTATGACTAATAAACAAGGAAAAACCTTAGGAAAAAGAAATCTTAGGTGTGTGTGATGTAACTCCAACACATACTCCCTTGGATTTTCAACCTTCTTTACTTCACCTTCCCTCTGAAATTCCCCTCAAATCTCCTTGGTTACCTCGATCACTTATAGATATTCAATATGTTCAATAGCTGCTAATGTGAGTCTCTTGATATCTTATTTATACTTCCCAAGTAACTTACCTTAGGGACAACTTGTAACTGTTTTACCCCTTCTCCTTAATCTAGGGATAACCCACTTTCTTGTTGCAACTAACTTTTCCTTAATTAATTAAATCATAAATATTTTTTTGCAACTACTTTATCCATAATTAATCAATTTCTTGTTCAACCACTTTGATTATTCAACCTTCTTGTTACAACTAATTTACCCATAATTAACTTCTTGTTGGAACCACTTTGACTAGCAAACTTGTTGTTACAACTACTTTACCCATAAATTTTCTTGTTATAACCACTTTATTATTTAATTAATTTCTCCTTGCAACCACTTTGACTAGGAATTTTCTTGATGACTTTCTAGGAGCTTCTACAATAATTGACTTATTGTTGACCTTCTTACATGCTTCTAGAATACTCTAAAAGATTCTCCAATTTCTCAAGGTCATATTTCACTAACTGTGAGGAACCACGTGACGTGCCACATATCACCAAAAACGACGACGCGTATTATCCATCTATAATAGTCTCACCTACAAAATCATTGACCTTCATGTCTTAATTCCTCAAACAAACTCGGGTTCCATAACCACACCTTTAGGGCTACCGGAATTTGCTACCAGACTTCTCCAAGGGTTGACATCAATCTCTAAGGGTTGACATCAATCTACAATATCACTCTCAAAGGGTTGACATCAATGAAAAACATCTATCCAAACCAAATTTCCATCAATCTAAGCCAATTGTCCAACACGTCTGTCTGTTCAATCCTCTGTTAACTTGATCTGACGATCTAGTTGTTTTGTATATTTCATCTCCCAGGTCAGACTTTATTGGCAATCGCCCTATTCGATGGGTTGTAATGGATGACACTTCAAAATTGTCTAGGTTGAGGGGCCTTGAAATCCCCACATCGATAATTCTGTCAGGAGGAATCCTACCTCCTCTCATATCTAACCAAATAACTAATGTGGTTCAATCCATAATAGGCGTGTCTGTCAAGAGCTTTGTGTTGTTTATAGTTAGGTCCACTCAACCTTTTGATGTGACCTCATTGTTACCTTTAGTATCTATTGCTTTTTTATCTGGCATGTCATCGATCAACATGCAAAATGTATCGACCAGTTCTCAGTTGATTCCCCAAGATAATAACGTTGGTACATGCAGTTCTTCGATTCCTTTCTAATATTTTCCTTGGGGCGAAGGTCATATTCCTTCGGCATTCCCCTCTCTCGGAAGCGAGCCTTTTCCATATTGTGACCATAATCCCTTTACAAGATGGGGCGTTTCTATGGGAAGTAGATTCCAATCCGCTAGCATGCCATCTTCTTCCAACACGTTTACATTTATAGAGGGTTCGCAACTAATCATTTTCCCTCATCTGGAGTGTCGGCAAGGGGCAACCGTTTCTAAGGGCAGTTGAATCCCAAGTAAGGGTCCTCTTCGCAAGTTCTGTTGTCAGGGGGAAATCCCTTTCTAAGTTATAACCACCCAATGCAACCCCATTTTTATGTACGAGAACTAGATGGGTGGAGGTTTTCCTCCGTTTAACTAGGGTCAACAAGGTTTCACTCAAAACCCTGGCCCATTCGCAAGCTCTTCTCAACAACTAGGTGCCAGTTCCAATCTGGGGTATTATTTTCTAGTGGGTTATCAACCCAGAAATTCCAATGCACTTAGTTGGAATTATGGGCCCCAACCAAGGCTACCTTTTCTGGCAACATTGAACTTGTTAGACTTGTCAAAGCTTATGAACAATTTGATTTTCCATGATTTGAATTGGCCACCAGTCCCCACCATGTTTCCCTTGAACATCCTTAAGTTTGAAGGCAAGTTTTGTGAGGATCTTGGTGATCATGCGACGACATTTCCTCTATGGTGTTCATCAAACTCTTTAAACGATGATTCCATCTGCCTTCATATTTTCCAGTACTCTCTTATGGGAGTCGCAATGAAGTGGTACATTGAACTTGATGGTGGATCATTTTGCACGTTTCATGACCTGGATTTGGTTTTCCTCAACCACTTCTAGCTTCTTGTCTAGTACGATGTTGACATCGACCTCCTATCTACACTAAAACAGGACAAGAACTCACATTTCAGATCACATCCAAGAGTGACAGAGGTGAAAGAGGTTGATCAAAGACAAAGTCCCTCCTGAGTTCTTATTGGAGTGGTTCCTCAAGTCTGGATTGTCATACATCTCTACAGATGTATCTATGTCAAGATTTTTCTCAAAGGAAGAGGTGATCTTTAGGGCCCATCAGCTAGAGTTGATCTACTCGTAGATTGGTATCCTTTATGAGATTATACCGGATGCACCTCGACCCGGTTTCGATCCTATAAAAATAAAATATGGACCTCGTACTGATGACATCAATGGGTTTGTAAAAATCACTATTGTAGATCGGGTCACGAACCAGATGCAACATAAGACTATTCATCCATCTACAGTCGATGATCGATCAAGTCATGGCTTCGACCATTTCCATTGTCTAGTAGTTGTACATTCACGTTGTACAGACAATGACCCCTAATGTTACCCAACAACTCGGAGGGAAGAATAAGAAAGGAAAGGATAAGAAAGGTAGTGGAAATAATAATAATAATCCAAAATCTGATGTGAATGTTGGAGGGGCCAAGAAGGAGAAGAGCAATGTGAAATTCCCTTACAAGCTTTGCAATGAAGATCACCTTACTCATCGATGCCCAAAGTTAGAAGAGACCCAATGCCTGCCAACACAACAACAACCGATTGTGCTCAAGAATCCATTTCCACATGGACAAAATATGCAGGATGGCTCTTCTAATGGAAATTCGCAAGGAGGCACCCAAAATCCACCCTTGTCGGATGGTTCATTATCGTTCATCAATATGGTGAACCATAAGAAGGAGGAGGAAATCAATTTGTCAACCAAAACCCATGACCATGGTAATCCTTAGTCGACCTCTAAAGGAAAAGAAACTTCAAATCCTTAGAATTCTCTCCATATAGAGAAACTTGAGAAGGACAGAATGCCTCGCATACTGAAAGGTGTGTATAAGTGTGTGTCGCACAACCATAATTCTTGAACCACATCTAACTATTTGATTGTTCAAGACTTGCCTCAGATGCCTTGTGCGTAGTCTGCCTTAGAAGTGTTGCAAAGTTGTCTTGTGCAACGAGTCACATTGTTGTTCGTGATCGGGGCTATTGACTCTTCGATTCAGCTCGTTATAAAGTTCAACGCTATCAATGTGAAGCCTCATCTTTCTTACCATGCAGCGTTCCAAATCCATGGTGTGTACTCAAAGCACATCATTGGAAGAAATGTTGTTGATGAGGGCACTTCGACATGTGTTATGTCATTGTCTTGCTAGAAAGCAATCTACTCTTCTGAGTTGACCCTCTCCCCTACCTTGTTAACCATGTTTGATGGATGATCTTTCAAACTGTTGATGAATACAGCTATGGGAGACATCCTCCAGCTTACAAACTTGCGAGATGTGGAACATAGTAGCTATGTGAGTCTTTCTCTCAACTTAAAAACCTGAGAGAAAGCCCCTATGAAAGGTTCATGGTTCCTGCCTAGGACAGAGTCAGGAATGTAGAGATGACCTCCTCCATGACGTGACTGAGAAGAACTCCAGATGATTATCCGGTGGAAAAGTGATCTATTGAGTTAGGACGTGCATGTGGCTGAGCAAAGGGTGAACGTGGGAAATCCCAAAAGTGTTGGGCACATCATCATATGAACAAAAATGAAGATGATGTGATGGCCTCCTCTGAGTAGTAAAGTTGACAAGAAGACTCCAGATGATTCTCCTGTCGGTGGCAGTAGGAAAGCATATATGTAGAGTGGACGTGCTTGTGGATGAGCACAAGTGAATGTGTGAAGACTCGGTTCATCTATGTAATGCAGAGAATTAGGTCCATGGCATCCCTATGGATGTGCCCCTAGTGGATGAGCACTAGTGGGTGTATCAGATCCTTTGATATATATTTTTCAAGAGTCAGACCTACATGTAACCCTAGTTATTATGTAAAGGGTGCAGGTCGGCCCTACCTTATTGTGTCTAAATGTAAAGGATAATTAATATTAATATTAATATTAATTATTATAATAATAATAATAAATAATATATAGAAGTGAGGTCAGCCCTATTGTGCCAATAGACACTTCAGTTGATAGGACAAGTCTAATATAAGTAAAGATAAATCTTTCATTGTAGACACACACACACTTGTGAGTTTTTGGAAATTTCAGCAAGTACACTTCTTGGTAAAAGTTGTGCACCTCTCTTGGGCGCTAGAGTTCTAGGGTTTTTTGTGCCCTCTTGTGTGCTAGGATATTCTTGGTGTTAAATGTCTTTCTCTTGAAAAGTATAGAAAAGGATTTGGTCGGGTTTTCTTCCCTTATTGAGAAGGGTTTCCCAGGATACATTTTGTGTTCTTGTGCATGGTCCTTCTTCATATGATCTTGGTTGTTGCAGCATTTATGGTTATGGTTAATTGTTAAAAAGAATGAACTTCGTGTTTAACCTAATGCTATGAAAAATCAACATGGCATCAGAGCATAGGTCTTGAAAGAACCCATTGCACAAGCATCCACCAAGTCTCATCCTTTACCAGCAAACCCTCCACTTCTACAGAACTGTATGGCCCTCCTAGGGTTCCAGAAAATCTGTACGACCCTCTCTTTTGAGTGTTTCAGTCCCTGAAAAATTGGACGTTGAAGATACTTTTAGCACAGAAGAGTATGGCCTCTTCCAGCGTATCTCTAGAAGCTCTCAAAACTAAATTCCGAGAAATTTTTATTTTTGGCCCTAGGGTTTCTAGGGTGCCAAAATTTCTTGCATAATATTTCTGGTTTTCTGAAGAAACATTATTCTGAATCAGCAAGCATATTTGTGATACTATCAAATTGATTGTTGGCAGTCATAAGTCCAACATAATCCAGTCTACAAGGATTCAAGAAAAAATGAACAGAACTCCAATGGAAGATAGGCTTGATGGAGCAAGCAACTTCAACCCCTGGAAATAAAAGCTTCTAGTCACTCTTGAAGAAGAAGATATCTTGGATGCAACCACTAAAAATCTACCAGAAACATTGACTGATTTAGAGAAGAAAGTAAGAAAAGAAGATGACGTCAAAGCAAGGAAAATAATCATCTACTTAGTATTAAACATGATTATTATAATCATCTTGCCCTGGATTGCCAATTTGAAGACTGCCTATGATATGTATTAAACATTGAAAGAAATGTTTGAAAGTGACAACACTCTCAGAGCTCTTACCTTGAGAAGCCAACTCCAAAGTACTAAGATGACAAAATATGACATAGTTGCACTCTTCTTCATGAAGTTATCGGAGGTTAAAGAACAACTAGAGACAATTGGAGAAATCATGTCCGATAGAGAACTTGTCTTAACCACTCTCCAGAATCTTCCCAAATCATGGGAGCCCTTCCTTCGGAGTATCAGTGGAAGAGAAACCCTACCAACCTTTGAGAAACTATGGATAGATTGTACTCAAGAAGAACTAAGACTTGGAAATAGAGGAGTGGAAGCTTCCCCAGAAGAAAATCATGCTCTTGCACTTCATACCAGGAAGGGAGGAAAATTCAAAAGAAACTTCAGGCAAACATTTAAAGAAGAAAAGTCTTCATCCAATTCAAGATATCAAAGAAGAGATGCTTCAAAAGTTCAGTGTTACAGATGTGACAAGTATGGACACATTGCTAAAAATTGTCCAACCAGAAAGAAGGGAAAACAATATGCCACCATGACATTGATCCAGATTCACCTCAAGAAAGTGAAGAGAGAAGAAACGAGAAGTACTTTCTCTAGAAGAACATTGCTACAAAATAGGTAAAATCTTTGTGTTCTAAAATTTATAGTGGATTGCATGTTTCAAATAAAAGGAGGATATCACTCCTTATACTAAAAGAGATCTCAAAACTTGGACCATTATCCCTGGTACGGGAGTCCAAAACATTATTCTTTGTACAAGAACAAAGCAGAAATATTATTCTTGAAAGAGAGATATGTCTTCAAGATTCAAAGAATCTCAAATAAAGATTGACGAGAAATAAACATCTTCTCCCCCTTCAGCAGTTCAGAGGGAGACAAACATTACTCTAGGGTATCCAGTTTCTCCAGTTGATATGTTCAGTGATATTGCAGGAAGGCATAAAATGCCTACCTAGACTCACTCTGCAAGAGGCAGAGAAGCATACAAGCCCCTCAAGGCACATTCTGAGAAAGCAAAAGAGATTTTCAGCTATCCTTCATACATGAGCCACTTCATTGATGCTAAGACTCCTTGTCTTAGAGAAGCAACAAGAGAACCAGTATGGAAAAATTCCATAACAAAAGAATACCAATATATCTTAAAAGAATGAAGCATAAGATATTATTCAGGGACCAGAAAGGGAAGTATGTGGTAAAGCATGCAGCCAATGAAAGTGTCAAGAAATACAAAACAAGATCTATATTGAGAGGTTTCTCACAAACAGAGGGAGTTTTCTATGATGTGACACTTGATCCAGTGAACCAAATACACTTCCATCCATGAGTTGGAAACTATAACAGATAGATGGATTCTTGATAAGTTTGGATTTCAACAAGAGTGTTGTTGATCCAAACTTATATCATTACAGTGTTGGTGACGAGAGCCTGTTCCTGATGACTTATTCAAAGAGTGTTGTTGTTACAAGTAATCCTTGATTTCTAAATTCGAGATGAAGAATCTGAGTATGATGCACTACTTCTTGGGACAAGAAGTGTGACAGATGACTGATAAGATCTTCCTGGGTCAAGGAAAAACATACAGTGAAAATATTAAAGAAGTTCAATATGACAGAATGAAAAAATACACCGTGATGGATTTAGAGAAGAAGATTGATGATGATTCGGACAAGACCGATCCACAGTTGATTAGATCACTAATGTATCTGGTCAACACCAAACTTGATTCATGCCATGCAGTGAATGTGCCTAGTCATTTCATGATTCAAACGAGACAGACTCACTAGACAAACAACAAAACATGTATTGAGATATATACGAGGCACAGTTGGATATGGCCTAATATATGCCTCCATTATAACCCTGAGTTTGCAGGATATGTTGATTCAGATTGAGCAGAAAGTACAGTGAACCATAAAAGCACATCCGGTTGATGTTCTATCATGAATTTTTTTCATGGTTTCCTTATGCATCAGAAAACAAAACTCTATGGCCTTGAGCACCAGAAAAGCAGAGTATATAGCAGCAAATGTGTGAAGCAATATGGCTTCACAAACTTCTGACATATTTACTTGACCATGAGATGGATCCTATGATGATAACTAAGAGTTGTGTGTAAATCTCCTTGAGATTCCAGTGTTTCCTGATGGTTCAAAACACGATTAGATGAAGTTATCATTATATCAAAGATATGAGGCAAAAGAAAAGTATAGACTTGCAATACCTTCCTACACCTGAGCAAACTACAGACATTTACACCAAATAAACTTGGTGAAGAACGCCTTCCAAGTTAAGAGGGAGTATGGATGACTTTAGCCAAAAAAAAAATCAGAATACATCTGTATGAGACTTGGCTTGATGAAGAATGCCTCCCTAGCTGAGAGGGGGTGTTGATGAATACAACTATGGGAGACATCCTCCAGCTTACAAACCTATGAGATGTGGAACATAACAGCTATGTGAGTCTTTCTCTTAGCTTACAAACCTGAGAGAAATCCCTTGTGAAGGGTTCGTGGTTCCTACCTAGGACAGAGTCAAGAACGTAGAGATGACCTCCTCCATGACGTGAGTGAGAAGAACTCCAGATGATTATCCGGTGGAAAATCGATCTATTGAGTTAGGACGTGCATGTGGTTGAGCACAAGGTGAATGTAGGAAATCCCAAAAGTGTTGGGAACATCATGATGTGAACATAAATGAAGATGATGTGATGGCCTCCTCTGAGCAGCAGAGTTGACGAGAAGACTCCAGATGATTCTCATGTCGGTGGCAGTAGGAAAGCAGATCTGTAGAGTGGACGTGCCTATGGATGAGCACAGGTGAACGTGTGAAGACATGGTTCATCTATGTAATGCAGTGAATCAGGTCCATGGCATCCCTATGGATGTGCCCCTAGTGGATGAGCACTAGTGGGTGTATCAGATCCTTTGCTATATAATGTTCAAGAGTCAGACATACCTGTAACCCTAGTAATTATGTAAAGGGTACAGGTCGGCCCTACCTTATTGTGTCTAAATGTAAAGGATAATTAGTATTAATATTAATATTAATTATTATAATAATAATAATAAATAATATATCTAAGTGAGGTCGGCCCTATTGTGCCAATAGACACTTCAGTTGATAGGACAAGTCTAATATAAGTAAAGAGAAATCTTTCATTGTAGACACACACACACTTGGGAGTTTTTGGAAATTTCAGCAAGTACACTTCTTGGTAAAAGTTGTGCATGGGCGCTAGAGTTCTAGGGTTTTATGCACCCTCTTGTGTGCTAGGATATTCTTGGTGGTAAAGGTCTTTCTCTTGAAAAGTATAGCAAAGGATTTGGTTGGGTTTTATTCCCTTATTGAGAAGGGTTTCCCAGGATACATTTTGTGTTCTTGTGCATGGTGCTTCTTCATGTGATCTTGGTCGCTGCAGCGTTTATGGTTATGGTTAATTGTTAAAATGGAATGAACTTCATGCTTAACCTAATGCTATGAAAAATCAACACAAACCACACAGTACCATTTACTCTTTTTCAGTCCAGTTAGGAGGAAAGTTTGTTTCCATGGAAGTTGAAGTAGTCGACGCTCTACTCGACTATAACCTTTTGTTAGGAGGGAGTTGGACCTATGTGATGACGGTTGTTGTCTCATTGGTTTTTCTAGTTTTGTACTTCCCCCATGAAGGGAAGATAGTAACGAACAACTAGATTTCATTCAATCGCTTTGACTCCATAGCAAATCTGAGATCTATGGTCCCATTGATCGAAAACTCTCAGACAACAACTGAGAGCATTGGTGTTGGAATGTACCTATCACTCATGGAAACTTTTAATTTCTCATCACCGGTTTTGTATATTTGCACTACCTCAGTCGGTTATTCAAAGTCGAGCCCCCTCGGTCCCCGATACATGATTTTGTTCATTTAGAACCGCATATTTTGAAGATCCTTTGGTGTTACCCTCACCATGTGAATTAGTGAAATGTCTTATGCATTCCAGGATGCCCATGCCACTATCTATAGTGGAGATCACTTATCGAGTAATCCAGCAAGCTACTGCAAACTCTGATTGACCTGTTAGCACTCTGTAAATTGCCCTGGTTGTGGAGGAAAATCACGGAGGTAACCACAGACCAACTTTAGGCTTGGAATCTGGCCTTTCCAAACCAGAGAGGGCCCTCTCACTGTAAATTAGGATCAGTGGCCAGAACTGAAATGGAAATAAGGTTTTAGGATGTGGTTGATGGCAGGGATGAGAGGAAAACCATTGGGCATGGGGTCTAGAGCTGAAACAAATCTAAGTGATCAATAAAGGTTAATAAGAAATTCAGGTTAATAAGAAATTCATTGACAAGGGAAAGATAGCCAATGCTTCTAGCTATCAAATTTCTTGTAGCATGGTGGAAAAAATTAGGAGTAACATCCCATCACACTTGAAGCATTTGTGGATGAATTTCAAATGTAACTTTAGATGAGAATGGTGGAGTGTCTAACTGCTAAAACTAAGTATGAATCACGAATTCTGAATTTTATATTTTCAATCAAACACTTGAAGACTACACACATAAATGGAAGCTGCAGATAGGAAACACATTAACTAAGAAAGGGACACATCACTAGACAACATTAACACATGAATCTTTGGAGGGAAAGACTTTGTCCTTCAATATTGATCACTGCATTAAAGTTACAGTGCCAAAGAGCTCCTTCTCACCCACTCGAACCAACCCCTGTCCATTCTTTTTTCTTACAATATATAGATATTAATGATAGATTTTGAGATCCAAAATTAATGGATCAACATTTTCAAATATGGAAACAGTTGCTTTTCATTTGGGTCGAGAGTCAACTTTGACTTCAAAAGGGCACAGTTGGTGAGATCTTGCAGGTGCAAATATAACAAATGTGTTTATGATCCAAAATTTTAGGGATCCTCATTTAATTATCTCCTCCCTTTCTCTTGTTTGATAGATCACTTTGACACGTACTAGAGACAATCTACTACTTGAAGAAAGCTTTTACTGCTGAAAATATTACTAGCTGAGTGAAAACTGAATTCCGACCTTTTTCCAGCTAGACAGAGCGCCAATTGATGTCCCTGCTTGTTGTGATACATTAAATGAGATATAGAATTCAAAATTTCGAGAGGAGAGAAAGCCAGATCAACCTTCTTATGATATTTCCTGTAAATTATGCATTTGCCACAATATTATTCAAGAATTTCTTATTTTTATAATCTTCCTGCGATACACCATTCCAGACCTTGTGGCGATCATCGAGCATGTATCTTTGATAAATACATGGTTCACATTATTCAACAGTCTCTTCCCTCGACACCTGTGATTACTCCTGGCTACTTTGACACTTGCAATCTCGGCGTTGGAGACATAGAAAATGAGCTCATAGTTGTGCATGGGAATATGTGCCACATTGTCGAGAGAAAATGTAATATGACGGCTTATATATACCAGTGTTTCAGTCTTATATCGACACGTTGTGTTTGAAGGTGGGGACTCGTGGGCCCCCTTGTCTACTTGTCGTTTTGTTTTGGTCTCGGCAGTTGTTGTTGTGACTTGACATCTCTGGTTATATGCTTGAAGGTGGGGCTCGATGACCCATAAGCTTGAAATAAATGAAAACCCTTCGAGTTTTTAATTTAAAAAAGATAAATTAAAGAATAATAATATTACTATTCTTATATATACAGATTTGTGACTTCGTTTATATAGCAAAGGTCAGCGTGTGTTTTTGGAGACTTTTCAAAATCGGATTCTACCTTACTTATCCAACAAAACTCTTGAAACCATCACCCCCTCTGGTAAACTAGAATGTAACAAAGTGGTAGAACTTGACGAATTTTGATGCAAACAATGTAGTAAACCAGAAGGTAACAAGGTATTATAAACATAGTGGCGGAACTTGATGAATTTTGATGCAAGCAATGCAGGGATTTGGCAAGAATGTCTTGGAGATTTTTGGCATTGAGAAATGGCGCTAAATGACACAAGGATTAGAGGCTAGCAAAGTTGACAACAGATTGACATGGGAGTCTGGATATGTCACAAAATCACGAAGAGGCTAAAGGATTCGACGAGCATTGGATGAGGAGCTTCAAGATTTTGAAAATGCAAATTTAGATGTGATAACATTGGCTCCAATTGAGATGGCGGCTAAAGGATTCGACGAGCATTGGATGAGGAGCTTCAAGATTTTGAAAATGCAAATTTAGATGTGATATCCAATTGAGATGGCGTCCTCTCTATGAGGCGACAAAGAACCTGAAGACCTATGCCTATCCATTGGGTTGCTCCCAACTTGAAAATCGTTGCTATTCATTTGGRAGAAATTAGGAGTAACAACCCATCACACTTGAAGCATCTRAGGATGAATTTCAAATGTAACTTTAGATGAGAAAATTGTTGCTCTTCATTTGGTTAAATTTCATATACATGTGTGTAAGCTAAGGGTTCAATTTCATGAAGACTGCTTGATGAAGCTGTTTATGGTTACTTTGGAGGGAAAAGCGAGATCTTCGTATGAAAGCTTAAAACTTGGTAGCTTATATTCTCTGAAAGATTTTCACATAGTATTTTTTATGCATTATAAAGAATCCCATCCTTCTTTGTCATTGGTTGAGAATTGTTGTGACCATTTTGAGGATTTCATTCAAAATCTCGAAATTTTTTTATGGTAATAAAGAGTTCACGGATGAAAAAATCATGTAAGCTTTGTACAAAAACCCTTTTCATCACCAACAAGAAATGGTAGCTTCTCTCTTAGATGAAAATGAAACCGAGCAGGGTTTTAATGATGACAGCCATATTCATGTTCCTGAATTTGATGAAAGTCTGCAGCAGTCTTGCCAACTTTTGTGTGACCAAGAGAGACATCAAGATAGTTAGTCAAATGGATCTTTATTCATTTCATTCCCTGAAGTTGTATGTACAAAAAATTTAGACTCAAAACCAATTGATGACATAGAGTTCAGGAAAACAACACAGCAGTATATGATACTCTTAAATCTAAAACATAGGAAGACAATGAAGAAGTAGTTGTTTTCTCTGATTTATGTGAAAACAAGAGTTTTGAATTTGCATGCGTAGGAACTCTAAGCAATGAAACAATTCATGATCAGTTGCAAGGAGAAAATGTGCACGGAGTTGTTTTTCTTGATTCTTTTGAAAATCAAAATGGCATACATGAAGAGCCATTGTTTACACATGACAACTATGATTTAGAATTTCAGGAAAGCAACAAAACAGTATATGATACTTTTCAATCTGAGATAGAGGAAGGCAATGAAGAAATTGTTGTTTTCTTTGATTCCTTTGTAAATCAATATTGTTGTTCTCTTGAATCAAATGAAGAAGGATCTCTGGATATTCATCAAACACATATAATTTATCTTTCATTTGAATATATACAAGAGCATACAAAGTCCTATCTTGTTATAGATGATAAGAAATATGAACAGATGGCTCTTTTGCATTTTGAAAATGAGCTGAATATGGATGAAATAGAACAGAAACTAACATTTAATCATAAGGGATATTCATGTCCTTTCGTTTATTTTCAAGACCCTTTTGCAAGTCTGTTGCAATCATCAGGGAAAATGATTCTTACAGATTCTTTTGCAGTTTTATTAAAGTCATTAGGAAAGTGAACATTGTTGCGTTCAAGGAATATGAGTTTCAGTTTCAGCTGGAGCTTGAATTGTCACATTTATAGTTTTTCTTTCTGTGTGAGGAGAGTCAAAGCAAAGTTCAATCAAGTAACCATTTGATTGATTGGTTGCATTGGATCTTTCATATTACTTGATCCAGCAATTGTGTTCACTGGATAAGGGTAGGATGGATTATGTGCAATAATCTTGCAGGTCAAGCATTTTTCAGTTGGGGTTTTCAACAGTGTGTGTGTTCAGATTGCAGTAGTAGTATTCAGCATTCAATTTTCAGCTTGGAGCAGTGTACTGTTTTGGCTTTCAACTTTTACAAAATAAGCAAATCACAATTCACAGATCTGGAACGAGTACAAGTCACAGGTTGAAGAATTCATAGGTTTGGTTGATGATGGATCAGGCTACTAGTAGTCTGTGGGTTCTTTGGCACCTCGCAGGGAGGATGCCATGTGTTGACAAATACTTTGGCGCCTCGTAGGGAGGACGCCATGTGTTGACGCGGGTTCTTTGGTGCCTCGCAGGGAGGTTCCGAGCCATACTCGACGCCCCCAGTTCGAACCTCAACTAAACGCGCTCGAAGGCCAAGTGCCAGTTCGTGGGTATTTTTCCAGTGAATTAAGGAGATTTATAGACGCCATGTGTTGACAAATATGAACACCAATGTTAATCATGCTTTCAGGAATTTCTCATAAGATTCACAGAGGGCGCTAAGGTAGAGAGCTAAGTGTTGAAAAATGGAAAAAATTTCCCAGGAGAGCGATAACACACAGGTCTTTCAAATGTTTTCATGCAAGCCAGGCGCCTTAAACAAGATGCACAGACGTACACCCTTTGTGTACTAGATGTCAAGAAAAACCTACTCCAGAAAAACCTCCAGATGCTTATTCAACTTCTCCTCCAAGCGCACAGCATCAGCTTTTTCGATAAGTTTCTGGAAATGGGTTGATTCCCGCTGCAACGTCTCAAACAAGAGATAGAACATCAGCTAGAGATATTGCAGGGAATGTGCAGTCAACTTGTGATGCTAAAGCACATAAAGTACAATATATCAAACAACAATGCTGGCTATTTTTGTTTTTGCAATATGCTAGTAAATGTTTAGCTTCAGATGGCCAATGCCAAATTCGCTTTGTCAAACAACTCAACAATTGTGGGCACATAGAACTCAATGCCATGAAAGGGATTTCCCTTTTCCACGTTGCAATGGATCTCACACTCTTATAAGTCATCACCAACATTGTCGCGAACCAGAATGCCCTGTTTGTGGTCCCGTTGGTCGAATATTTTGGCAACAATGACCTACAAGGTATACTCAATACTCAAACCCTAGAGCAGTAAATCTTTCCAGTGATGTTACAATGTCTTCCAAATTTGAATTATTCAGGGGGGGATAACTTAAATTTTCCATCAAGGTCTGGAACTGCCATACATGACATGACACAAATTGAACATTCTCTACTTAAAAGAGCAAATATTGAACCTGCATCTCCAAACTGTGCACAACAGCAGGTTGAAATTAAAATTTCATCTGTGTCAAAATTCAATTGGGATGCAAGGGCTTGCCAATTCGCAATATCAAGTTCACTTGCAAAGTGGACAAAGCTCTGGTGTGGTGAAGTCTGAGGTGTCAAAGACCATCAAAGATAATAGACATTGCACCAAATTAAAAGCAAATGAAACTACAGGGCATTGGTGTCACAGTTGATGAGGTTGCATGGTATTTAGAAACTATAAGGAGATTAATTGGCTTTGTCCTCTCGTGGTAGTTGCAGATGTGATATGGTAGTTACATATGCATGAGATATTTTATACATTTTGTTCCTCATTGCATATGAATAAACTACTATGGAAGATAGAATTTTATTCCTTCAATATGAAGGATGATGAAGGATAATTCGGCACAAAGCTACAGGAAGGTTCAAATTTGAGTAGGGCAATTATGTTTGTGCCATTATCAGTTATCTTTCTTTAAAAAAATTTCCATGTCAAATGTTTTGGTAGCACTCGGATGTTTTCTTAAATGGAAACTCTACCAAAAGTTCTGACTCACTGGAAAGGGCCGGAATATAATTTTCACCTAGTTAGTAGTATTTCCAGCAGTAAATCAAGTCCTTTCAAGCCACATGTTGTCTCCTTGCATGTGTCAGATATGATGCATCAAACAAGGAAAGAAGATTAAAGCACTTGATCACAAAGCTCCTACAATTTTGGATCTCCAATAAATTTGCTATATCTGTGCCTTCAAGTCTCTCTAGCTGTACCAGGACATCCGAATTGACATCAAAGTTCGAGATTAGTTTCTATATGTATGAAGTATTAAGTAGTTGTCGTTGTAATCAGATATGATGCATCAAACAAGGAAAGAAGATTAAAGCACTTGATCACAAAGCTCCTACAATTTTGGATCTCCAATAAATTTGCTATATCTGTGCCTTCAAGTCTCTCTAGCTGTACCAGGACATCCGAATTGACATCAAAGTTCGAGATTAGTTTCTATATGTATGAAGTATTAAGTAGTTGTCGTTGTAATTAATGTAATCAATTTGACTTCTACTTTTCAGCAGTCAGTTCCTATTTTAAATATAACTGACTCCATGTTTGGTAAAGTAGTTAAGCTCTACTCCTTGAGCATAGGAAGAAATTTTTGTATATATTTTGAAATTTTCATGAAGTAAAAGGTTGGTTCGAGTGGGTGAGAAGGAGCTCTTTGGCACTGTAACTTTAATGCAGTGATCAATATTGAAGTACAAATCCTTTCAAGTACAAATCCTTTCCCTCCAAGGATTCATGTGTTAATATTGTCTAGTGTTGTGTCTCTTTCTTAGCTAATGTATTTCCTATCTACAGTTTCCAGGATTCATGTGTTAATATTGTCTAGTGTTGTGTCTCTTTCTTAGTTAATGTATTTCTTATCTACAGTTTCCATTTATGTGTGTGGTCTTCAAGTGTTTGATTGAAAATATAAAATTCAGAATTCATGCTCTGCTTTTTAGCAATTAGACACTCCACCATTCTCATCTAAAGTTACATTTGAAATTCATCCTCAAATGCTTAAGTGCGATGGGTTGTTACTCCTAATTTCTTCCACCATGCTACAACAGATTTGATAGCTAGAAACATTGGATACCTTGCCCTTGTCAGTGAATTTCTTATTAACCTTTATTGATCACTTAGATTTGTTTCAGCTCTAGACCCCATACCCAATGGTTTTCCTCTCACCCCTACCATCAACCACATCCTAAAACCTCATTTCCATTTAAGATTTGGCCACTGAGCCTAATTTACAGTGAGAGATCCCTCTCTGGTTTGGAAAGGCCAGATTCCAAGCCTAAAGTTGGCATGTGGTTACCTTCGTGATTTGCCTCCACAACCAAGGAAATTTACAGAGTGCTAACACGACCTCTTCATGGATGGAAGAAAATGATCAGTTCCAAGAGCCTATTTTGGCTCATAATTATTCGACTTCCCTTGACTGGTTTGACATTGTCTTTCCTTCTCACGAAGCCATTATAGAAGCAATGATAGGGCCAGAAGGACCATGGGAGGATATGCATCATCGATTGTATTTCCTTCCTAAGATCAGTTGAGTCGAAAGAGGAGAGTTCTAATCAGCGGTGAGTGGAGGTGTTGATCAGTCTGTGAACCCCTTAGCAAAGGACAATGTTTATTTTGAAGGGGACATGGAAAACATATTGGAAACTATTCCGATCGACATCTCTAAAACCCCTAGCATCATCAAGAATGTTTTTATTAGTGCAGATTGTTCTCCCAAAGAGATCCACACGTATACCTCTTTGTTTAAAGAGTTTTGTGGCGTTTTCACTTGGTCTTACCAAGAAATATCATGCATTGACCCCCGTATTGTCTAACATGAGATTCGTACTTAGAAAAACGTTAAACCCGTTCAGAAAAAGTTATGAATAGTAAACCCTAGGAAAGCAGCAACTATAAAAGTTGAGGTGGAAAATTTGCTTAAAGAAGGTTTTATCTATCTGTATCCTCTTACAGAATGGGTGTCGAATCTCGTTCCCGTTGATAGAAAGTGTTACGAGGAAAAAACTCTCTATGGCCAAGGGTAAACCACAACAGACATGTATGACTGCAGAAATCAACTAAA